>CM026167.1:2206447-2525349 GCA_014825975.1 Bombus haemorrhoidalis | reverse complement strand
ATTAAAAGTCTCGAAACTATTTGAAGGAATTCATTTCTGAAAAAGACGAAAACTCTATACATAGATACATAGACCGCCAACATTAATATATACATAGATAGTATATATTAGTATAGATAGTATGAATTTTGAAATATTTTTTGTAATAATAAATTATATACTATTAAAAGTCTCGAAACTATTTGAAGGAATTCATTTCTGAAAAAGACGAAAACTCAAAAAAAATGCTTGTGAAGCTACCCAAAAGGTGACAAGATATAAGTAAAGAAAACAGTATAACTTGGATTAGTCAATTCGGAAGATTCATTTAAATTCTTATTTTTTTATTTTTCTTACACTTAGCTACGGATGTTTCAATCTATCCAATAATTTGTTAAGCAATACTATTTCTGCTTTGTTAGAAAAATATATAACTTACTAAAATAAGTACGACAATAATTATATTCCAAATTTGTATTAAATCAAATACAGAATTTTTTGATAGAAGAATAAGTACATAAATGTAGTAACCAAAAGTAGTATAAACCACTATGGCAAAAGAGATACAACATTTCGTCAGAGCAATCTGGGTCATTCTGTTTCCAGATGATACTTACGATTAATCCATAAATCAATCCTGCTTGAGTGGTATGTTCCAGTTACATAAATAATTTTGTCGCCTTCGTTTCTTACATGGAGGCAAATGCAATTAAAAGTCTTGTACTACAATAAGAAGTGATCTCTGTATTCTTCATTAGAAAGACGTGTCAAGTTCGTTGCCAGGCAGTTTGTACAGGCTTCGAGGGTTTCGTGATAGTGTTTGCTAGTGCGTGCTATTTCTTATTTAACGTGTAATGTACCAGTGTTTTTATCGATTTGTGTGTTCAGTATACCAGTCTATAAGATTCTTTGTAGTATTTTGTCCTACCATCTTCTAATAATTTTTAAATTTGGGTACTGTGTCGTTCCTCATGTAGGACAGGCATATGTCAAAATTGATTTCAAAATCGTCTCGTATAGTATTAATTTATTTGTAATGTCGAGTTATGATTTCTTGCCAATAAAACCCCGTAAATTTTTGCGTCATTTCTCATACACATAAGTATTAATTATATCTTGTTGCAGTATTGCCAAGCTGTTTAAACTGATTGCCAAACTACCGGACAAGTTTTAGTTTGGGTTGTAGTAAGCCATTACCAAAAGTAATATGTATCTGCTGATTTGCTGACATTTGCTTCTATTTTTCATATTCTCAACAAGGCTGCAACAAAGCGATTTCATTGAGATGCGATTACACTTTCTCCGAGATTTCTACGTCTAGATTAGACAATGCCCGAAGCTAAGATCGGTACGTTGTCGAAATATGTTGCAATTACTGTATTGCTTTTTGTCAGTATGTCGGCGGCGATGCAAACTGGGCCCAGTATGCTTCCTTGTGGAACACCAAAGCGTATCTAGGTCTAGGTCGAAGGTAGTTTTCCGAAATTTTACTTCAAAGGTCTAAAATAAGATTTCAAAAGAAGGTAATACGGATGGGATAGTTGCTCTCTAATTTTAGGTAATAGTCATATATGCCATACTTTATCAAAAGGTTGCAAAATGTCGAGGAAAGCAGCTAAACAGTACTTTTTATCGTTTAGATTTTCTAAGATATCTTTTAATAAAAAATTTGTCTTTAATAAAAAATCTGTAAATTTGTTCGATAGTAGCATGTTTATGCCTAAAGCCGAATTGGTGTTTCAGTATTCAGGAAGAGTCCAAGTCTCGTCAGAAGCAGTTTGTACCAAGCAATTGATAGTGAGCTTATTGGTCGGTAAGATTAAACGTTTTCCGTAGATTCACCTAATTTTGAAACTAATATAATCTGGGCTATTTTCCAAGTAATAGACTAATTATGGGTAAAGTATGTAACTAACTCCCAGTATCGCATTGTAGATGAGGGTTAGAAGAGTAATGGCTTTCTTTAGAAGTTCCTTTAGAGTTCCCACGATTATTAAGCCAAAATCAGGAGCTTTCTTGAAGTTTAGCAATTTGCGGATTACCGGATTTTGCTTCTGCAATAGTGTACTATTTGATAGGAGATAAAAGTTGAAATAGTGTTTCCAATTTCTGTTGCAATTGTTCGTTTGTGAATGTTCGTCTCCGCCGTTAGTCGGATGAAAAGTCTTTTCAAAATATTTGGCAAATGTTACTGCTTTTTCTTTATCCGCCTTCGTCCATTCTCCATGCCGTTCTAGTCGATGGAATTGATTTTGTTGGTTGTTTTATTATTCTAGTAACGCACCAAAGTGAGTAATTTGCGTCTTGAAACAAGTTCAAGTACCAAGTTCTCCAATTATTCTTTTACGAAGTGCTCCTTTCTTTCCTGTAATAAATATTTTAGTTTTCTAGTAGCTCTATTTAATAACATTTCATCGTACGGATGTTAAGTACGCTGCCAATGTTTTCTAAGTGATCTGTTACGATTTAGTATTTCTATAATTTCTGGACAATGGTACAGATAATAGCTATTGGTCTTTTTGTTTATTTTTGATGTGACGCTCCATACAGCTGCACCAGAGTATTAAACTATTCTACTGAATCATCTATATCTTTCTCTGCTTTTAATGGGATATTTAATTGAATAAAATCATCAATGATTTCACCGGATTTATTTTAATCCGTTCTTATGTTGTGACGTCCAGGCGGCCTTTCTGTTAGCGCAGGGGGTGTTAATTGCTGCAGTTACTACGAAGAAGTCGGAAATGTAAGGTCTAAACATGATCTGACAGTAATCTTGTATCTCAGTATATCTTTTATTATACAATGTACAAATCCAACAGGTTTGATAAATCTTTCGCATCACTAAGCCGGTTCATCAGTGCTGTGAACCACTAAGTATAATTAGTTTATTGTTTTGTTTAATTCAATGCATTGTGGAATTGTAACTTCTGGAAACTCTATGAAACTGTGGTCGAGTTGATGACAAAATCGTTTGTACATTTCTGTAATCAACTTGTATCTAGAAGGTTTGTTAACTGTGGGAACAGTTGGTGGACCGAACCAGCCTTCTCCAACGATGCTCGTGCCCTGTACGTGTTCATTCACCGGTACTGATATATAGTGTTTAATGGTATTTTTTATAATTATCGCTGTGTCTGCATGAGCATTGCCATTCAGAGGAATATATTGAATATTATAATATTCATTATGTAATATTAATTATGTAAAGTGCCTTTTCTGTAAAGTATTTTACAGAAACTACGTGACGTAAAATGCAGTGTCTATCTATGTCTGAATTTCGGTATTGTCTTGGCAAAGACCTTTGACATTCCAGAGCGTTATATTATATGAAAGAGGCAATTATAATTTTTGTAACAGATGATTAAGTGTAATTGATAATAAATTTATTTATTTTGTTTATTCGCTTACAATATTTTATAATTCCATTAATATTTGCATCATATTAGTCATTTTACTATTACTTTGTTCAGGATTAATGTCTTGATTGAAAGTGTTTATTCTTGTTTTACTGTCTTGTTTTGCCGCGTTGTCCAGCAGTATCTGCACATAACAGTCCTTCTCTCCTATTGGAATGTTCTAATGACATTATTCTATATTCTATATTGAAGTTTGGTTGGTATTTGCATAGTCAGATTGTTTTTATATATTATGCATCTTTTGTAATTGGATGGACGATCGCCCTGCGAATTACTAAATTTGATCTCGTCGTTGTTTTGTTCTCTTGCTATCCGAAGTGATGTGATTGTTTGTACATTCCACACACCTGAAGATTCTGTGACAGTAATTGTGAGTATGCTGAAAGCGTTCGCAAATCTTTAATTCTTTTTTTCTGGGTAGCTGGCTTTTTGCGTTATTAATTTTGTAACATGAGTTTACTGTAAAGATTTTTTTATTGTCTAGGAATGGATCTAAATCGACAAAGAAGAATAGTAAGTAAATAATCCCGTGCTTTATATTATAAGCAAGTGCAAATGTTTTATGATCACGTTCTTCTAGTTCGTCAGTTATCACTTTCTGATCTGCTGCTGGGTGTAAATTTTTTATCACTACGTGAGAACTCCTTTCTTCCTTCGGCTAAAAAGTATTATATTCGACACCGAGTTGATATAAAAATAGTTGATAGAAAAAACATACTTGATAAATATAACGGAACATATATTACCCGCAGAAATTCGGTTATTCAAATAAGGTCGATTTATGGATCTACGATAATGGCATAACTCTACGTTCACTCTCTATGATATTTACGTTCCGAAATTCCGAATTTCTCTCTTTATACATTCTGTACCTTCTAGGACAAATATTCGTGCAGAAATGGCTGCTGGCTGAGTGTTACCCTCTTTTAAGAACTTACCTTAAACGTAGGGGTGTGCCTTCGCCACTGGGGTGTGCCTAATGCTTCATAGCTTCCACAAAGGCTCATTCATCAGGATTCTGTGCAAATGTTATTAAAACCTTAATTGAGATATTACATCGACGATATCAAAAGTGAAGTTATTTCTATACTAGTTATTACAAAATTGTTCATTCGATTGAAACAAATGTTATGTTACAAGGAAACCATACAATATATTTTAATAAAGCAACAAAATGTATATATTTATATGCAAATAATAAATGGCACTGTTGGTATTCGTGTTATGACATGACTCATAACATGATAATGTTTATGATTTTTATTAGATCAGAGATTGAATATTAGAAATTAACTCCGACTAATAAACGATACATAACTTTATCTTGACTTTAATTTCAAACTTCAAAATTATCAGAATATAAAGAAAAATAAAGGTAAGCGAGAATGTAAAACGCTGATGTAAAACCATATAATTCTTTCGTTTCTTCCCTAGCCTCCTCTAGAGGCTAAATTAAAAAATCTGTTTCTATCATTTTGTCAATAGAAGTCACGCAATGTACTAATACAATATAATATATAGGGCGTTTCGAAAATCATAATACAAACGGCCGAGTGGTGATTCCACATGCAAGAATAAATCGAAAAAAAAGAATAACATTTTTTCACTTAAGGCTTCGTTTTTGGAGAAAGATGTGTGCGAAAACTCATCAGGTATTCGTGTATTAACTGGGAGTTTCGAATTATGAAACTTCTATTTCTGCTCGCGTCTGTACTATACATGGACAATGTCACGATTTTCTTCCTGTTATCGTTGTTATCTTATCTCCGCAATATCGATTATTACTTTTCTTTATTCTGCGCTTTTTTGTATTAATAATTGTTAAGAATCATTTTATCAAGTAGGAAGCAAATCGTGACATTGCCCATGTTTAAAAATACAGACACGGCCAGAAACATAAATTTCATAATTCGAAACTCGCATACAAAACACGGATACCTGATATTTATTTTCTAACTTATGTTTTTCGAAAATGAAGCCATAAATGAAACAATGTTATTCTTTATTTTCGACTTATTTTGGCATTTGTGATCACCATCTGATCGCTTGTGCGATGATTTCGGAGACACCCTATTTATGTATAAACTTTATTTAAATATTGTAAGAATATGGAGGTACAAATCAAAAGTTTCTCATTCAATTACAGGTAAAGATTAGAATCCTTTAGACACACAATACTAGAAAAACACAAGAAATATTGAAACTTCTTCAATTGCAAAGCTAATATATATTAACTCTTTTAAAACTGAATACTTTTTAATTTATAAGAAAAATTTGTTTTTATTAATTTTTAACGATGGAAACATATTTCCTCGGATAACTCTGTAAGGAAAATATGCACTGATATTTGCAATTAATTTTATCAAGGATAAATACATTTATTTTTTAGTTATTCAATAATTTATTAAAGTGCGAAAGACTTAAGACAAAATATGAAATGCAAAACCTTTAAACACTTTATTTTCTTTAAAATCATAGGATTACTTAATTCTCCATTAAAAATTCCATTTAATTTTTCAATTAATCTAATACTTTCGGAATGACTTCACCCTTAAAAAAACACGGTTCTATCAGCGTATTATATCATCGCAGTACCGATTACTTGGAATCCTTGAAAATCGCAAGATAATTGTCCTATATGCGGTTTACGTGCATTCGAAATGGCATCACGTGCTCGGGTCAAGCATGTTCTTTGGTAAATTAAAACTTTAGACATACATACAACGTGGTAAATTGAGAGCATCTGAGAAATTTTGCATGTAAAATTATTATCCTCATTCTTTCGCGGGAGGAATGATCCCTCTTAACTTTTTATACTTCCAACAATCGTGCTGTTGTGATTTTTTTTAGTATTGTATGAGTCTTACAATCTTATTTAAAAACCCAGCTTGCAAAATTATTAAGCTCAAACTTCAAAAACATATGCAATTTCAAAAATACATTGAGTTACTCGGAATATTTGTAAAGAAATTCGAGAAAAATTAGAAAATGTATTTTTGTGCAATTAACATTTTATATTGTCTAGTGGAAAATTTAATAAATTTGATAATTTTAAGTTTAGTAAATTTTTACTGTGTGTCATCTATATTTAATTTATCATCTGTGCAGATTTACGATCACATTTTAGAGAAACTTTGTTATATTCAATAATGAATTTTTTAAAATTGTATTTGAAGGTTTCGAACGTAATCAATTTTAGAGTGTTCAAAAAGTTGTGTAAAATTAATGGAATGTAATGTAAAATTGTAATGTAAAAAAAATGTAAAATTAATAGCTTTATACGGCAAATACAACGAAATACAAGTTCCAGCAAACATTTCATTCTGGAAGAAAATTTATCAATTTTGTAATTAGAGTCTACAGTACGATTCAAAAAGAATGAATTTCTTTTCATAATTATACCTTCAGTAAACATACAAATAATTGTTCTAGAAAATATTGTAATTTGAAGGATTATCAATATGTTATTAAAAATATAAATTAATACATTGATGTATACAGATGATAGAAACTAATATCTAGACTGTAGATTTTTATACAACTTCATATTTCTATAAATACGAATAAAGAATTTCAACTTGAATGAAAATATATTCTCTAAATTTAATAACTTTTTACATTTGCAATTTTGCATTTGTGCGTATCTTTGTATATACATTTTTGCATACTCACACCTGTCATAACCTCATAAACACTTGCAATCTATTAATGTCTCTTAATTACGACAAATGTAAATAAAGTAATTCTTATGAATTCGATTTCATTTACAAAGGGTTAAGATTCATCGAGGTTTAAGATTTCTCTTTTCTTGTTTCCAATTTTCAAATTAAGATACGATGCTGCTTCTTTTCTTCGCTTATTTTTTACGAGATGCTTTATCTTCAAATTTATGGATCGTTTTCATTCAGATTTAAGGTTATACAACTGTTATGAAACGATTCTGTTTGAACAAGAACACTTACAATTAGTGTTTATACTGCCAATTCATAAGCGACAATGTTAAATATATATACGTTAGACATAATGCAATATATTGGAGCTCGCAAGGACATGAAATTTTCGGACGTAAACACGTGGCTCGCTTTTTCGGCGATCGTCTTCGCCTGATTGTGACGGCAAATTTAGAGTCCTTCCACTACGACAAAACCGCTCTACGTTCTCGTCTAATTATACTTCTAGCAACAGCTCATAGATGGCGAGTGACATTTAATTGTGTAGTAAGCATATATATTACACTGTTGCCATTCTCATGTTCTCGCGAGCGCGAGTTCCGAGTTAAATGGATAACCCAGTAGTAAGACAGTGATCCAACCGAAACCTAACTTTTGTCTTTTATTTATATTTTGTATAAGTACATACTGTTCGGAAATGAAAAGAAGTCTGGCGGGACGGCACAGGGCCAAGAGTGGTGCTCTCTATCACTCACCATCATGCGATGCATATTGTTTTATTTCTACATGTGACATTTTCGATCAATACGCGTGCTTAACTTTACGATTGTGCTGAGTCTGTCAAAAACAAACAATGAACCAATCAGGTCCGCATTTCTTCTAGAAAACTTCTTTTGGGAAATGTGTACATTGAATTTAACGTTTCTACTGCGGATATATACGTATATGTATGTAATAACTTTTTATTCTTTTGTATGGCTAATAACCCAATCAAAGCGATTGATATAACTATAAATAGTGAAAGAAAAGAAGTTTTCAAAACACAGTGGTTTAGAAAAGAGAGAAAAGGATAAAATTAATTTTGATAAACTTATAGAACTGTTCCCTCCTCCTCAATTTCGATGATTTTTGACTATGTTATGGAAATTGAAATTTTGGACAATATTTTCCTATACATATAATCGTCGGTTTCGCTTAGTTTCCTGAGATATTCGCAAAAAACTACAGGTACCACTACAGTGTATTCTTGCCTATAGTTATGCCACTGTGTCAGTGTTGGTTGCCGTTTATTTTTTGTTTATAAATAAAGGTTAGGCGAGCTTACAAACCCCATCCACATGCAAAGCTGCAAGAAATATCCTATTATAACCTATAACTTAGAACTTAATTAAAAATGAATATCATCAATGTATCGAGATTAGATTTGGATTAGATTTTTCATAGTGCGGTCGCCGGCTACGTTTATGTGAAATAGTAACAATTATTCTATTTCTTAAAATAATATCAATTATTCATTCGTCTATTATTTTTATAATTAACTTGTTATTATTTTAGCGTTGCACATAATACATAATTGCATAACATTAAAAATTCGTCGAAATCGGACGAAGCGATTCTACAAGGTCAACTCTAACCTGTAAATACATTTGAATGTTCCTCAATATAATTATATCAATATAATATAAAACTCAAACCTTGTTTTACGTTATTGGTAAAATTATTACAACTTATAAATATGACCTCACTTCGAAAAAAATAATATTTTTATTTTTACTTTTATTATCTCAGCAATTTCGTATATTCATATTTCCTTCACTTCTGTATCAAAATAAAAAGAATTTCACCACAATGGCAATGTAATAGCGCGTTTAATAAAACTTAAACGGTTGAAATTGCTAAGGGAATAACCAGTAATTTACCTATAATTTTGTTAATCACGTAATACAAATCATCGTTAATCCTTAGTTTGCGCTCTATTCCTTTTTCGGAGATTGCTAATCTAACCCTATAATACAACAAAATTGTCGTGGTCGTGCAAATTAACGTTATCGCCTATTCACTGCTTACTGAGATGTTTATTTTTGTCATTCTGTTCCTATAATTTGACCATTCTGACTTGGTCGAGTACGATATTATCCTGTAGCATTGATCAACTACCGTATAATTATGTATAAAGAATATCGCTTCTAGTTCCCCCTTATAATACAAGCTGTACGTAATCAGAAAGATGTATCTTCCTCAAAAATTCCAATAAGAACGTAATTTGTTTATGATAGCGGAGGGCGTACTCGAAACAATTATTGATATTATTAAATTTAAGAAGAGATATAATAAACTGTCGTGTAAATAAAAAATAAACTTTATAACGACGTAACATCTAATCGTATTTTAGAAGAAACTAACAGTGATTATTTTTATCTACTTATTTATACTATGAACGAAAAGTTTCATGTAAAAGAACGATATGGAAAGTATTAGACATAAAAATAGGGAAAATAATATAGGATTATAATCTATAAATATTAAAACAATTATTGGTTACGTTTAACAATTATTGGTACGAGCAAACTATACTTTATTTAGTATTTTATATTATAAGCGTATACATATAATGTGAATGAAATAAGGTATCTACATGATAGAATAATTAGAAAATGAAAGCAGCGAAAAGCATTCAATTTGTACTAAGTAAATACGTGCCCTAATGCTTACAGCCGAGAGCGTATATATATATATAATATAATAAAATGAAATAAAATAAAATAAAGTAAAATAATATAGTATAGGGATGTAAAACAATATGTGTAAAAATAGAAATATGATATTCACAGATAAAACCGTAGACATAAACATAAATTATACTCCTGTAGTTATCGTTGCATAAATTCGTATCAACTGTGAGATTACCAACTAGCGACTACTTTAAGTTAAACAACACACATCATTGTAGTACCCGTGTACATTATACTCTTATCATTTATGTAATAGTTTAATATAGAATAACACAATAGTAAAATAGTAATGATTATAAAAATCATAAATAAAATTAAATCCAAAATCAAATGGGAAGATAATTTTTATATGGAATTACAACTTAGCAATATAATAATATTATAATATAATAATAAAATATAATATGGAATATCTTTTAACTATATAATATAAACCGATATAAAAATAATAATAAAAGTCTGCAAATATTTATACGCATACACAAATCCACTTTTCAAATCTCTTCCGTCTTCAAAATTTCATCGAAGAAGCACGAGAAATATTGCAAACGTCTCGCGATCTCGCAACTGCGCACAACTGTTCGTGTTCATGCGGAAGCGAGACCTGTTCACGGCAAAGTATGTATACTGTCTCGCAAGTATATTGTTAAAACATAGGGAATCCGTTTGATAACGAGCACTACCCTGGGTGCGGTCTGCATTTTGCTGTCTCGTGGGATAAGGTTAACAAGGATATCGCGAACACTATCCACACAGACCACGGACAACGCTCATTCGAAAGGACAGCTTACCAAAGTGTGAATTTCTCTGTACTTTCATGCGTGACGCAACTAAAGTCAATTCCCTTGAAGTCTGCTTCAATGCTTCAATGTATTTTATATATTAACGAATAAAAGGGAATATGCAACCAGTTGAATATGATGCTGGCTTTGATATATTGAATTTTGTGTATTATCTACATTTATTAGATATTCTAGATACTTTGATAGAGAGGCGATCACAAGATAATTTTATCGTATGATTTTTAATAATATACTTAATATTATATTTGTCTACAATATGTAACATTATTCTTTTATTTGTATATTTATAATGATAAATAAGTAATAAAAACAGTGATTCAAAGACTTATAATTAATCTGATCAACTTAGAGTACAAGTAGGGGAAGAATCTGAAACAAGTTTTCCTAATATGACGAGTATAGAAATCGGAAAGATGATAATATAAAATTGTGATATTTTAAATAATTAAATGTAATTATCGCTTGTAATGCGATAAGCTACAATTTTCTATATTACAACTCACAAAGAACCCAGGAAGGTAATACATTTGGCTATTCTCTATAATCTATAATACTTAATTTATTAAGAAAAGTTATATATTTATACGTCAATATCTTTTAAATCTTTTTTTGTTCATCTACCATTGTACGATGTATTTAAATACTATAACATATAATTTATTCACAACAACTATTTCAAAAAAAATTTCAGTTTACCAAATTCAGGCAAGGAACAATACGAATGCATAAACGAATAATAAAAATTTTACCTAAATCAAGATTTCTAAAATTGATCTCTTTTATTTCAAAGATTGAAAACCTCAGAACTTTCTAATTAATCTAACATACATATGTTTTCTTCAATAACGAAAGAATTAAGTATTTCCAAATAGGTCAAAGTACTTCAGCCTCAAGAGAGCAAAAGATCACGAATACTTTTGCGAACCACTGTACTTATATTATCCACGATACGCTTCTTGAACTCTTCAAACAGTCGAGGCCTGCGAATCCCCTACCTACTTTTTCTTAACACCAAAGTATGTACATGGAATATCCCCAAGGTGTCGGCACAAGAAAAAGGTAATAGATAATCGTGCTCTGCGCTTCAGTTCTTGCTCTGATTGCCAGTTAACCCCGTTTGGTTGGTCGGGGTGGCGAAAAAGTGTCCGGTGATCGAGTGTCCCGTGGGGAATCACGTTAAAATTCTGTGAGTGTTACACTCATAAATCACGTTAACCTTTCGCAATGTACCGCTCGCCTTAAACTCAGAACAGTGCTCTCAGGGGAAGGAAAAAGACAACGAATATCGGCAGAAGCCACAGGTAGAAGCTATGTGAAAAGAAAGATCACTGTTGGCTCTTCAATATATTTGTTCGCCAAATATTTTATGCTGTCAATAAGAGTACAGTTATTCCCGCGATTATCATCTTGTTAATATTATATTATACAAATATACAAATATTATATTATACAAATTATACAAAAGTATAATTGTACACGACGTCCGGTAACTGAAGGTACAAATCGAGAATGGTTCCTCATGAAGAAGTATTGAAAATGTAGAACATTTCTACATATGAGAAAAACGATTGTGAAAATCTACTCAGTACACTGTACGCCTACCTACTGACTCTATATCTAATCTTACTTTTGTTTATGATGTTTTATTAAATCAAAAGCGTACTTTAAAGATAGCAGGAGCATGGAAGAACTAAAAGTGACGATTGTTCTTATCGTCCAAGAATTAACAGATATAAATAATATGCTATAAAGATTGTATAATAATCTATAATAGTTCCAAGAACACAGCTGCGTGTGAAATATCCTGATCGACACTGTGAACTGTTTCCAATTTAGCACTATCCTTTCCTGTGAAAGCATCCGGTTTAAATAAAAGAAAAGAAACTAATAGTACAAATCGATAGAAAATATGATAACAGTAATGATAAAAATCAGATAATGATATTGCCCATACATATAAATGCAAACATGAATAAGAACAGAAGTTGGTCGAGTTGAAACACACAGTTAGTATGTACGACCAAAAAATTCTCTGTAAGGAATGCGGATCTGATCGGTTGTTTTTAACAGACTCAACGCAAATGTAGAGTTAAACATTCGTATTGATCCAAAGTGTGATACGTACAAATAACACAACGTAACATTGCGTGACAGTGAATGATGAGAGCAGTACCTCTCTTCCTCTATGTCGTCTCTTCAAACTTCTTTCCATCTCCATGTTATAGATGTATCGAATAGATTTTCAAAATCTTTTTTTTTTTTTTTTGAGAACGAAATCTCGTATGCAACAAAAATTTTATTCTACATGTTCGATTTATGTTCTTTCGTCCATTCCTTGCTCGGTTATATCACCAATTACTGAACACCCTATATATAGGCAATAGCACGAGACTTAGTAATAAATAGCAACCGGGGTAATATTCTGTTGTAAACACGAATTTCCTTCGCTCGGATACGAGGATTTATTTATTTCCGAGAAACTCGAGGGCGAAATGTAATTGAGGTCCGGCGGTGGATTTAGGGTACCGATGTTTTTTCAAATGCGCAGTGGCTATAAAAAACGAAAAAACGTTTAAATAAAAATGATAAAACAAGTAAAACTTAGCAGTCGCGTATTACAAAATATGTAATGTTTTACAGACTTGATGCAAAATTGATACACAAGAAAAAGATCAGATAAATGAAAGAAATTCACCTATTTACGTGCATTGTAAAAAATCACGCTATTTTAATTTCACTTTTTAGGATTCCAATTTTCTATTTTATTAGAAGGTAAATTATATATATATATATATTCGCATAATTTTAACAGAATGTTATTTCACTTCATTTTGGGAGAAACGTGTGCTATTTTCTTAAGCGCCAATACCCTCAACTTTAAATCAATTGCTTAGCCTCCTGGGATAGTGGATTTAACAGCCCTTGATTTTTATTTATGGAATCACATAAAACAGTGTGTATATAAAACAAGTAAAGATTAAGGACAAACTTTAATAGAGATTGAGAGACTAGATTTAGGCGAACTAATATTGCAAATGCATTTGTATTAATTCGTAAAATATCAGGAATATCACTATTTCAGCATGACATTGCAACAGATAACTGCATTAAGCTGTGAAATAGAGAAACGTTGTACGATACTAATTAACAAACAACGAGAAGATCTCATATTTCATAACTTAATTACAATTTCTAAACAACTTACTATTTTACAATTATTAAATAAATGATTTTCGAACAAGACGCAACCGTTCTAGTATATAAGAAATAGATACATACATACATAATTATCTGAAAGTGAAAAGAAGCACTTAGTATATTATTCTTAAATTTTTTTTTATTATTTAATTTGTACTTTACAATTTGTCCAGCTGGACATTTGATAAATTTTTCCAACTTAATTTTTTATTCTTAAATTGACAATTTTATGAATTTAATATTTAGAACAAAACGATTAATCTTAAAGATCAATATGTACCTAAACATATATCACAAAATGTAAACAAATAATATCCCATTTCAAATATATTTTGTATATATTTTGTATATACATCACAAAAAAGGGAAAAAGAATAAGAAATAAATATCAATTTTTAACTTGCTTAAAAGGTTAATTTAAAAAAAATGCTTAGTCATTTCTTTTCTGAGAAATCGAATGATATTTATGTATCCCAAATCCTTACGTGCAAAAATTTATTAATTAACAATATTAGTAAATTAACAATTGGCAAATTGGAGATTGTAGTATGATTATATGAATTATGATAATTTAAACATAGAAGCTCATTTACTTCTGATTAACTTACAATTGGTACAAATATTTAGACGATTGGTTGTAAAATTGGGTGTAAAACTGCGTTCTCGAAGGTTACTTTACCATGAAATGCACATGAAAAGAGCGTTTCAATCGGTGGTTTAATACGAGTGGTACATTTTCGTTTCGATCACGAGAACATCTGTTTAGCACAAAAATTATCCTGTTCGAAAACATTGCAAATTTTAGGATCTAAATTACGTACAAACTTAGTCTTGTTGTTTGCAATTGTTCGCCCTTCATTTAAAAATGATAAAACACTTAATAATTCTTTTCGTTAATGTATTATTTTATTCACAGGTTTATTGTTTTGTTTGAAGCAATAATGTTCTAATTCTTTTGACTGCGTGTTATTTTGTTTAAAGTAACAACGTAATTTTTTTCTAATGCAATATATACTAATAAGATTTTAGAAGAACCTTTCTTCATGAACATGAACCTATATAAACAATAGTATTTATTTAGTAAAGTGTAATTGTAATATATTGTTAGGTCTTTTAATAGATAATATGAATTCATAGTTTCACGATTCCATAAAGATGTAGTAAATACTGTCTCTAATCGTTAATTAATCGTTCATTTTGATTAAATTCGAATACTATTATTATAAATTAACTAAAATGTTCAAATACTTATGAACAATAGTATATGTCACAATCAGAAAAAAAGTTATATTAATTAAGATCGTACTATATTTTGATAAAAAATTCTCATTTTAAAACATGTTGCACTTATTGACACTTTCTGTCTTAAAAACAATATTTATTGTACAAAAATTCTTTTACATAAAGCGATCCAGGTTTTTTCGATCAAATTGAATTGGAAAAATCTGTTCTTTAAAATATGTAAATAGAGAAAGATCTTATTCAATAAAACTTATTTCTATATTAAATCTATATTAGTCTGAGCTATATTAAAAAGTTATATATAATAAAAATAAAAAAATGAGGACAAATGACGCTTTGATCTTCAAGATTATTTAATCTCAAGCTAACAGACTTCTACGTATCTAAAGAACATTCAAAGAAACAGTATGTCAAACAGGAATTAACGCGCATATAGTGAACAGACATGAAGAATTGATGATTCATTTACTGATAAATAAAGTAATCAATTCAATTTTTTAGTCTTGTCAATGTTCTATCTATTAACAGGAAAGATGAATATCTTATCTCTAATAATCTATTATTAATAATTATTGTTAATTATATTCATTGTCAATGTATTCTTCTTATATCATGATTTCATTATATCATTATATCATGGTAACTGCAAATCTATTGTGTTCGTATTTCATATTTTCCTTCTTATATTTTGGTAAGAAATTTTGGAAAAGAAATAACATAATATAAGAGTTACATAAATTATATTATATCATGTCTTTTCCTCCTTACTTACACTTATGATATATATTGACAAAGTTTTATAAGATAAATAAATATGTCACCCCATGACTGAAAAATTTTTATTCATATAAGATTGATATTCTTATATGTTTTTTTTATTGTAAATATGTATTATATGTATTCTTGTATAATATATATTGTATAAGTACAAATCTTGTATTTATACAATGCATAATATTGATACTTATAAAAAAGAAATCTTGTATATATTCTTGCATAAATAGTTGCATAAAACGAATTAATATAAAACGTAAAAAATAAAAATCCTAATTAGAAGACTATATGTAATATTTTTATATGTATAAGTTAACATAATATTACTGCGTGCGTGCGTGTGTGTGTGTAGTAACGTGATAATATATTATATCATAATAATAATATAAAACTTAGTTACAAATTAGAATCTAAATATTACGAGTTATAATTAAACATATTAAAATGACAAATTCATTAGAACATAGTCACGTAAAACAATTTTCTTTAAAAATAAAAATAGGTATATTGCATATTTACACACTGATATTGTCAGTAAAAGAATGTACACATGTGTAATATAGTGTACATTATTCATTAAATATTATTCACATTTTTACAACACTCGTAATAACATACATATGTCATAAAAAAATAACGAAACTTATCAATTGTTGAGAAAAGTGTTAAGAATCGTGTGACAATTATTTGAATGAATATATGTATGTACGTGTATATAACGTATATATTGATATTTCGTAGAAGCTATACAAATCCTGACCGCTTAGTTATACATTCCTAACCATGTACCTAATTAATGTTCGGTTCAAATGATCATTCGATGTACATCGCGGCACAATTATTCACGTTGAATGACACACTACTAATCACCTTATTTCCATTGCCACTGCATTTGACAATCACGTCAATCAATTGGCACGCAGGCCGAGGCTATACGTCGAGCGCATTCTGCCACCCGCGATCATCTGAAGCTCTTCAAAGTGTAAAATCGCTTGAAAAATGGAACGCCTGATAGGATAATCCGTGGTTGGTTATTGGAAAATGTTGGTGAAAATAGGAATTTTTTATCGCATCGTTCGAAATGTTTGGCACGGTATTTCTGTGTATGCTAATAAATTATCGAATTACTGATGGATTTATCTTAAGATTCTAAGGAAATAAACATGGAAAATGTTAATGAAGTTTGTTGAAAATAATCCAGTTTATTTTATTATAAATTTGTATGAAAATTTCCAATGAATATTTTTTAGTATTTCAAGATATACGTTTTAAATTGTAAATGTCATTCGAATTGATTTTCTGATTTATGTAAGTTATCTTTCTCTTAAGAGTAGAATTTTTTAAAGATGAACAATTCCTGAATCAAGTTTCATTATCAAGCATTTCAAACAAATATTATTTCATTTTATGTATAGATATTTTACAGTCAAAACCAATATTATATACAATATGCAAGAAAACAGAAATGTAAAAATGGGAAAGATCACTCACTATTATATTATAATGTCAGGATGTATTAAATAGCATCAGTAATAAAATTATTAATAATATGAATTAAATATAAAAATTGACATAAATATATGAAATTATATTACAACAGAATCCAGTTCTAATATTGCTAATAACTATATCTCTTCAAATAATAATATATGAAAATATTACTATTATATATAATAATATAAATAGTCCTCTTCTCTCTTTCTCTCTCTCTCTCCCCCATCCCTCCCTCCATTCTTTATAATAATTGCAATAGTTCTAATGTATTTAAAGCGAAAATTTTTGAATAAATACCACAAATCTTGTATATATTTAAGCTTCATATACAGAAAACTACAAGTAATTATTTACAAAGCAGACGGCTCTACCGATTTCAACAAAACTCCTTGAAATATATTGTCAAAGTCAACATTCTGAACATCTTTTCCCTATACATGTTTCCTATACACGTCGCTCACTTTTAGTTTCCGAGATATTTGCGATAAACTTCAATTCAATTTACGTTACGATTACTTCATTCTGTCATAGATGGAGGTTTCACGGCGTTTATTTTCGATAATAATTTCCAACTAACGTAAGAAAGAAAAATCAATGCGTCGCGCTGTGGGGCCGCGAGTAATGCAACTGTGAAATAAGTCAAGATATAAAATAATAAATCAAATATAATTCATACTAAGCTTTATATTATGGTGTAGTTATTCGAAATTAGAAACACTTCAGCTATGATGTTGAGAAAAGCGACTGTCCGATTATTAAAATCATACTGCTATCGGAACAAACTTTTGCGAATATCTCGGAAAGCAAAGTTAATCGACGGTATCAGGAAATGTTGTTCAGAATGTTAACTTTGACAACATATTCCAAGATTATTGAAATCGGTGAAGTCGTCGGCTTTGTAAATAATTTAATTTAATTTTGAATATTGATTCAATATGAGTTATTTTTAAATTGTGATTTATACTGTATACATACATGATATGTATCGCATTAAAATGTTAACTAAATTCAATGAGTGCTTTAAGTTTCATTAATATTTGAATAACTAATACCTAAGCTGTGACTGATACTGTATACATACATAATATGTATCGTATTAGAACTTTAACTGAATTCAATCAGTGATTTAAAGTCCATTAATATTTGAATGAAATTCTCGAATCAAATATTGCGATTGGTTTTACTTAAAAGCAGATTAATAATATGATAAGATCGATAATTGACGTCTAGACACTCCATCAAATCAATAATTAAACGAGATTCTTATAGGTGATATACATAGAAATAAGTTGCATTATTGTGAATATAGATTAATATATCTTTTTACATTTTCTAGAAGAAATATTCTTTTTAATATCTATGTTTAATCATCATTTAAAATTAAATGAAACTTATAAATTCTATAATAGCAAGAAAGAATAGATTAATTTTTCCCTTCTGTCATATTAATTACAATTAATATTACGATATTTGTTCAACTTTCACAATATAAAGATGCATACTCAACATATCCTTCCCAGATGTTAAAAATCAAACAATAAGGAAGTGTGTATGTAATCTCATTACGGAAACGATGATGCACCATTTTTACTGCAGCGTCATATTTAACGATATTCATTCTCGCAAACATGAACGCGTTATGCAGATGTGATATCTTCGAGGATACCGATACCATCCCTTTTACCTACTAAACGATTCCATAAATTAAAATGAGAGAGAGAAAATTTGTATATTAGTAGCCATTAGTGTTTAGTTATGTGAAAGTATATATGTTAATTTCCAACAGGTTAAAGAAACTTATGTTAACTGTAAATAATACTTATCTTAAAATAAATTAACATTCATTATATTTTTTCATCGTAATTCTAATCACAATTTTTAAAAAATAATTCGTTAATATAATTTGATAGAAATAATCGAAAATGACCTGTTGCTTAAATGACATAATCCTTAATAAGTCAATGAGATTAATAATAAATTAAACAGGATCTTTACATTTGAGAATTCCAGACGACTATCTAGTTTCCCCAATTATAAATCAAAGAACGACCTTGCTTTCCATATTACATAGGTAAATCGTGCAAAGTATAGTCATAAAAGAAATAATCTCATTATAACCTGCTCGTAAAAATGGATAATACGGTGATGTTAACATATTCTACGCAGTGTACAAAACTTATGTTTCATACATGCGAAAAGCTACATCGACGCTTGATAACTTAATGACGTTAGTAGTTTTCTATGTATTTGTATGCAAGCAATTAAGTTCTACATGTAGTGTTAAAATGATCGTTAAATACTAATGCTAATAATAACAATACCGCTTTTAAGTTTATAATTAATGTCGCATTAAATACACTATTCTGATCTATTAACTTGTAGAAGGTGCCTATTGTATTATATGTGATTACATTTGGCTATTATTATTGGATCTACAATAAGCAATAGGCCGTATGCTGCTATTTGAACTTCCTATTACACTGCCCAAACGTTCTCTCGTGTAAATATTCTATTATCCGAATAGTAGAATATTTCTTGAAATACTATGCATGTTTGAATACTATACATATACATTATGTAATTAATAGAATTTGGATATTAATGAAAATGTATATTTTTATAGATAATTGAAGTAATAAAACCTAAATGAATATCTGTTACATCTGTCATATTTATTAAATATTATATTAAATATTATTAAATATTATAGTGGTTAGCTTATTTTCGATATATGATATACCTTTGTATGTTACGCGCATTATATTTGAATATATAAAAATCTTCTATAAAGCGGCATCTGTTCATAATAATTCAATGAAAATAATATAACGAAGCAGAAATGACGAATGTAGAACTATGAAAACTCTATCATAATAATATTAAAATTAAATAAAAATTATAATTATTCTAGGAAATTATTTTGTAAAACTTTTACAAAATACCGACCAAAAGTAAATATAAAAGTAGTAAACAGAGACGTGTAGCACTATCGTGACTTTCTGATACGTTTTTTTAAGACGTTATTTTAATTAACATTTACAATTTTAGATTTTATTTTATTTTATTTGTGTAACTTAGAACTAGTTCGTAATTAGCTACATTCTTTAATTACTTTTACATAAGATACGAATATCTTAGAACGAGTAGTTTTAACACGTCAAATGAACTAATATCTCATGAACAATATCGTTTCCGGAACCCAGCTTTAATCAAATCTAGTATCAATGAGTTACTGATAATCGTTAATCTTTAATTCATCGTATCTGCCAACAAAGTCGATAATTCTAGTTTTAAACTGGATTGAAACGTTGCGAGACAAAATTTTATTCCACCTTCTTTTTAATTATCATCTGTCATTCTCTAACTTTCAAATGCATGACCTTTGCAAATAAAATATGACATTTTTAAATCAGCCTATAGAACGCAAAACCATAGAGAAAGCAATTTTTAAAAGAATTAGTCGCCAAATGGATACTGATAGAACATATAAATAAATTGCAAACTGATCATTGTGAAAATACAATAAATTATTTCTTTTACCAGTTACTTGTTTAATTATTTATATCATTAACGTAATAATATCCTATACTCATACATGAAAGAAAATATTTGATTCACAGCATGCAAAAATTATAAAACGAAAAGTAATCTATTTTCAAACAAACTCACCGTTTATTCATTTATATACACGTGTTGATATTTTATATCTTGCCGATATGAATACATTGACGTACACAATACAGTAAGCATTGATACCTACATCAGAAAATATAATTTATGTTATTAAATAGTAATACGTACTACGTATTTAAGGGTTATTTTTAATGTATTTCACTTGACTATTTCCCATAAGAAACATCAGCTCTGTTAGTACAAAAATCCCCACCATAAATTCCAAAACCCCCGATAGCGTTGTAATGGAACGTCGCGTGACGGCATTGGGATCGTTTAAGGAGAAAATTAGATGCAAGGGCCGTTATCCCCATGCACTGGCGTAATTACCAATATCGAAAGATGCATCGGCGATCGAATCGATCCGATAGCAACCGACGATTTCACTGATACGTCAGTATTTCGTCGTTTGTCCGTAAATATGCATTCACCCCCAGCCTTTGTGTAGCAATATCTTTCATTCGATTGTTACATAAAATGCGATTCATTCCGCGTGACTGGTTTGCCATTCAACAACCATACTACAACGCGCTTTTACCCTTTGAAGAGTAATTAACACACGCACCTGCATCAGTTTGCTACTGATAGGATCAAGTTCAATGTGCAACTTAAATCAGGATCAAATTCATTACCTAATGTTCAGTTTGTAACAATTTACAGTATAACAATTATTTAACAGTATAGTATAATAATTTACAATTATTATAATAATTCATCTATTGCACATGGTCTCTGGCCAACGAATTAAGATCACATGCAGAAATTTCACTTCTCTAATTAAACATGTGTCTGTATCTACACGTATACTATGCCAGATAAGTGGCAAACTGACCTTAGTTCTTCTAATTATTAAATATGTCTTATTACCATATCACTGAAAATGTCTGAAATCTAGTAAAATGACGCATGTACGCGGATATGGAAGTTCTGTCATTAAAATTTAAAGACAAGGTAGAGAATGTTTCGCAAAGTAATGAAAACGTAATACCTTGATGCAGGTGGAGAATATTGGAAAGGATATAAGCTGTAATGAAGACAAAATTATTGAAAGTATAAACCCTATATGACACCTTAGTAAATAATAGATTTTGTTCTTAGAACTCACTCAAGTTCTCCAAGCGAAGATATGAAAAATATTGATAGTTTTGAGTAATTTTCATTCGATGGTCAAGACTATTATATTAGTATAACTGATTAATATTAGTCTGCGTATAACTAATGATATTACTATTTTTCAAATACCTAAGAAGCACGACAAAAATATATATTTAATACTAAAATCAAATGGAAAGAAATTTTCAATCTGCTCCTCTACGAAAGCGGCGGAAAATATGACTTATCATGTTCCTCACCTGTAAACTTCGTTTGAAAGTACTGTTCCTTTTTTTCGAAATAGTTACAGAGCTGCGTTTAATCGGCCAGTGTTTAAATCTACTTGAATCCATCGCTAGAATTTACATGCTAACGTGTGCTCATTGGTCCAATGAAAATATGTTGCTCAGGAAACAGCCGTAAAATGCGTCGTGATCAAATTGCAATTACGGGCCGAAACGTGATCCTACAAAATTGAAATCTGTACAGTGGCTACAAAAAGTATTGCCAGTACATTGTTATGTGCCAATAACGGTTATTTTCTAGTGAAATATTTTTTTATCACATTGCATACCTCTGTCGTACATTTTCGTAGTATCAAATGTTTGCAATTATACGTATAAAAGTACTACTAAATTTGCTACATGTACTTGGATCCGATTGATTAATACTGTGTAAATGCTATAATAAATACAATGACCTTCCATACACAGTCACTGTATATATAGGAGCGTGTACTGCTTTTTTTATGATATTATGTTATCGTTGTGTTCGAGTGGAAATTCTGGTGGATACTGTCGCATAGTAGTTGATACAGCGGAAGAACGAGTGCCGCGATGGGACTGGAATATTCGATAGATCGTGATACACGAGGGAATTCGGGACAATCAGATTTACAAAATGTTGGATTTAAACGTTGAAAATCGAATTTCGTGGGGTTTGCTTCGTATGTTTTACGAATCCGCACTGCAATGCCCGGAATTAATTTTATGTGGTTAACGTGTTTCAAAGGTATATTCGTGGTTAACTACCGCAATGTCGAACATTGAAAGTTATAAAATAATAGTGAGTTTCATTTTTTGTTATTTGGAGATTGGACAAAAATGGTGCGTGTAATATATGAATTTATACTGTCATATAGCGAACCAATTGAGTATTCATTTCATAAGCATATCTAACTTGCTCATTCGCAAATGCTGATCATAAGATAAAATATTAATTTCACCATTGAGGACCAAGCAATGGAATAATGTGTAAAAGTTGCGTAAATGCAACATTAATAAGAAATAATTAATTGTTTCATCGAGTTACAAAATGTATTATAATAATGGATACACTACAAAAACTCATTATACCAATCGGAGGTACGAAAAGAGTTTTTATAATTTGAAAGAAGTAGTTTGTCACAGTAATGTAAGATATTTCAATTTCTTCAAATTTAATCAAATTGTAGGACTTCGAAGAAATAATATAATATAACGAAAAATATACTGATCAACTTCTTGAAATGTTAAGTACAATGTAAAAGACAATATAATAAACGCGTTGCGATAATACAACATTGATCCTTAAGCGATTAGTCGATTGAATTGTTATAGAAAAAATTAAGATTAAATCTTATTGCAATAATATTTTATTGAATCTCCTATGGAGTTACGAAACTTTCTTTTTGCATCTAATTCACCCTCCATACAAAAGAATTATACCTTACAAGTAGATACTTTACATAATGTACATTTATACGTTACATAATGTCGCTATGCGAATTATAGATTTTGATTAACTCGATCATTATAAAGAGAGATTTGAAGCATTTAATTCTGCCGAATTTGCGTAATCTATTCAAATTTGTATATTCTAATATCGCTCTTGTAATAAACAAAGAGTTCGTGACATTTCAAGAAAAATTATTATCATGAAATTGGAATAAGAAGCGACATATGTATATCAACAATGATTTTTTTACCTTTTCCTCATATTTAAAAAAATTGTTAACGATATGAAAGCACTATTGAGTCAAAAATGACCCAAGAAACTTAACACGGTCTAGAGTTAAAGTAACTTTAATAGTTACTAAAATTAGTAAGAAATCATGCGTTTGTTTTTCCAAAATTCCATAAATTCCATGAATTCTGATTTTTGCAATCTACGAAAGTATATTATAAAAATTCCTACGCTTTCTAGAAAAAGTAATTTTGGATATATGGAAATTTTTGTCACAGTTCATTAAATCAGTGGGACTGCTCTCTTTCATTGCCAAGGAGATAATATAACAAAGTGAAGTAAAAAGTGAAAGGAAAAGAAAAAAATGGGCAATATATTCTCAACAAAACTTTCCTAAAACTGCTTACGATATGTAATAAATTTATAAACCTATTATTTATTATCTTGGAAGTTGGGAACATCTTTGGACAAAGCTATGCTAAGAGTAAGCTATCCAAAAAGTAAGATATACCTACCAAGTGGATATCCGATGCATCCACCCCTATAAACATATTTTGTTGCAACAAGATGCGGTTACAATGAAACTAATATTATTCTTGATACTTAATTTTTATATAATTAGTGATTAGTTATTTATTAGTTATTATTTATTTGTTATTTAGTAGCATTATTTATTATAATTATTTATTATTTATTAATATCGTTACGTGCTAAGATCACTTTAATATCTTCTTCAGAAATATTTCTATTCTTTAGTATACATTAACTTAACCAAGAAGTAAACAAGAAATTTATAAGAGAAAGCAAAAATTCAAATTACCCATTCCAAATTTTATAAAGGTACACCATGGCTGTCAAAAGTCTCCAGATACCATGTAGTTGTATTTCTGACTCTTTTTTCTTCTTGCAGAAATATTTACAATATTGCATTGTATATAATATACTATTTTATTTAATCTATTTTATAGTACATACTATACTTGTATGACTTTTATATTTTCAGAAATCTTTTATGTCGATTTCTATCCTTATTAACGGTATAATAAAATTCCAGTTTGACTCTATCTCCATGTGCAAATATCTCCCATAATTAGTTGTTACTAAAAGATCACTATCATGGACGGCTCACGATTTTGCACAGTACCATATCGTGCAGCTTAAAATTAAATCTAAATTAATCTTAGTACATGTCACACATGTACATTGTATATATGTAATACTGGTAACGAACGTGTTGCGGTATAGAAAATTTACGATATCAAAATTCTCTCGTACAATATTTTACTATAGCAAGTAACAAGCAATATAAATCATTGACTTTTCTCTTATACAATTTCGCGATTATAAGATACAATGAAGTTTCTATAATTTTATAATACGAACAATTCGTAATTTATGAAAGTTACTTACACAAAATTTGTTCACGTTATTATCAAAATTGTGCCCAAAATTGTGTAAAAGAATCTATTGATATCAATAATTTGTAATCTGTGACCTATAAAAGTTCAAAAATAATATTAGTTGAATCGTGCGACAAATTTTGTTTCTAAAAAATGTCCTGTATTTTCGTATCAAAATTGTACCAATTATGGAAAAGAACCCACTAATACTAATAGTTTATAGCTTATAACTTGTACAATTTCACAATACGGCACTGGCTGTCGAGCTGACATTTCCAAGATTTCATGATATTATAACCGAATTGTGCAAAATGTGTCCATAAACATCCTAAACGTCGAGGGACCAAACAAAATAAAATGTATACACGTAGCATATCTAACAGGTAGCCTGATAGTAGCACTACTACCACACCCAAACGAAAGGGGCGTAGGGCGTAGGACGTAAAGGGAAGCTGTATCGATTGGAGGCTTTGCTGGGTAACCACTGGCAGCTTCCGTCGGCTCTGCACCCTCCTCCGAAGCCTGCTAGTGGAAAGCCGGCGAATTTTACACCACGTGTTCCATCGACCATATTCAAAGGACAGCTTGCTCGAGCTGCCATGAATAGACCCCGAGCCCCGTTGGACTAACAGATTTCGTGATTCCTGTAATTAAGTTAATCGAATCGCGTTTGCATACACGTTGCTCGAGCCCGTTGCTTAAACGAAAGTCCCTGTCACGATCATTCCGTCTGTTCGATTTTTCACTTTACACAAGGACACTTATAGGGACCCATATATGATCAATAATATTGTCATAATAATTATATCACAAGATATTGAGCTTTAATCGATCACTGTACGATTATACGATCATTGTAATGGACAATATCCTCACTATTTATGAGTATGAGAGTAGACGCTTGGATCGCAAAATACCTAAATTTTGATCGATATTATTATCAATGATGATTTATTACGTAATGTATACTTGGCATTTAATATTTAATATTTAGTATATGTTTATAAGATGACCAGAGGAGATCTAGTTCCGATGACTTTCACCTTGATCTTGACATATGTTAAGGATTCATTACTTTATAATCGTCCAACGCGTTATTCCTTAAAGATTATTAAGAAAAAGGATCTTTTATAAATCTACAGAATTTATTCATTTACGTATGCTAAAGAAACACCGCATACGTTGCTCAATCGCTTCACTAGCTCGTCAAAATCTAGTCCAACTCAATAGCAATCTCATATGTGAGCGAAGCGAAAGAACTGGGAATTTTTAACAAAAATCTTTTTCGGTCGAAAATCGTAGCTCTTTCACTCTCATGTGCAATTGGTATTGTGTTGGGTTAGATTTTTGCGAACGAGCGAACAATGCGTGGAGTGTTTGTTTGAAGAAAACTGGAAAATAGACGCGGCTATCGCATCGGCTATGTTTGTGTTCGTGCTTACATATGTGTATGTATTTATGTATAAGCAAATTGCAACGTACTTACATAGTAGTAGTAACATATTTCTATTAATAACATTTTGAGGGATAACGGGCGACGATTGAAACCTTCTAGAGGTATTCACAAGAATGTCCTTAACAATATAATATACGTAGTATCCTGCGATATTGAAATATTGAGATTAAATTAACGAGCGACAATACTAATAAGTGATTGGAATATTAACAGCAATTATTGACAGTACGGTGTTAATTAAAGAAACATTTGGATTTCAAGTTTCATGACACAATGAACACTCGTTGCTATTGAAATGTGTTGTGGTTCGTGCTAAAGTAATTGAAATAAATAGTTGTATTCTATAAAGCAATTTCTTTCCAATAAATTCGTGAATATCGTTTCCGATTTCTAATCTATTGTGTTTTATATAACATTTTAAAGAGAAGGAATTATTATAGCTAAGCATGCACTTTTTCTAACTTCGAAACTATTCAAAGTTCTACATAAGTTACACATGAACTAAAATATGCTTCAAATCCAATATAGTATAGAACTGTATATTACGTAGCATCTTGAAGAGAAGATACAACTTAATAACAAGCGGGAAAGATACGATAAGACCATTTTTCTTGAATTTTTGACATTTTTGCCATTTGGTGGCTAAAAGAAATATTAAATAAAGTACCAAGTTGGAGAAAGGAATAATCTACTAGATTCCAAGGTTGTTAAAAATATTCTGTTAAAAAATATTCTGTTAAAGATTCTGTTAAAAATATGCGGTAACTACACAAGTTTTGTAAGAAACAAATAATAGTTTATTTGTTACATTAATTTAACTTAATTAATATTAGTTTGCAGAAGCAGTGTTACTAATACTCGTTGAACAGAAAGTGACAAAAATCGATATTTGAGCCAAAAATCAAATGAAAAAATAGTTTTAATATACAATTGGTCGACATTAGTTCGTATTGAATTTTAAAATTGTTCTTCTATGTAAACGGGAAATAAAACTGATCATGTTTTTCACCTGTGGCTTTCTTCTTTTGCTTCGGAGAGAAATATTATCAATACTATGGTCGTTTGCGGGCTCCTTAAAGGTATACATACATACGCCACACACACGAACGCGCTCGAGGGCTTAACAACCGGTTAATTCTATCTGGACAACTTGGCAATTATCAATTGTTCCTAAATCGGCTATTCTATCGCCAGCCGTGATAGAAGGTAATGGACGAACTTTCAAGCGTTTAGTTTCATCGCAGAGAATACGATTCACCGAAAAGACTTTACTTGCTAAACAATTATTTCGCTATAATTACTATGCTCCGAAATACTCTAAAGAATGGGGAAAAATAGGGAGTAAAATAATAGACTGTGAGATTCTATATCTAAGCTTGCTCGTGTTTGTATGGATAGGTGGGTGAGAGTGTATGTATCCGAAATAAATGTCGAATTGTTTATAGGACCTCTCTTTCGGTTTATGTAAAATTCGCTAGTATGTGTTGGTTGACTTTGTTGCTGAAAGTACATATACGTTACATGAATGTCTTTACTAACAAATATATTTATTTATTAAGAGGGTATATTTATTAAAGTATATTTATTTATAAGCGGTAAAGTAATATACCGGAACTTGAGTATTCTCCATATTATTTAAATTATTTTGATGTAATTATATTTTTATTTAATCACCATATTAATATAAAAATTATTTTATGAACTGTATATGCGGTACTTATTATATTTTTATAAACTTACATATATCGCATCAGTATACTATTATCCAAAAATGTGAGATTCGTACACACTTACAAGAGATCTTACATAAACTTACTGTGCTTTGCCTGTTATGAACCGAGACTACGTGCAGCGTGAATCATTTTATGGAATGTGGTCATAAATGTAAAAGCAGGTACATAACGAACCTGACACGAAATCCGGGAACCGCTAGAATTATTTTAAGCCAGAACAAACCTAACGCATAGTCAAGGAATCTCTAGCATGGAATCAGGTGCGGATGAACCTGACTCGAGATTAGGGAATTGCAACAAGTTAAAAGTTCGTAAATGAACTCGATGTGAAATAGGGAATAGCCATTACGAAAGTTGGACAACCCGATATTTAAGCTAGAAAAATTTACCGAATGTCCAGCTAGACAAATTGCAAAGTACAAATTAAATAATAAAAAAAGAAACCCCCGACATAAAGCCCCGAGTGCCGTTAGGAGATTGGAAAAAGGTGCAGACCTGATATCAAATCGGGGAAATGCAGGAGCGAATGAACGCAATACGAAATCAAAAAGTCACAATAAGTGTTAGTACAGGCTTCATAACTTAATTAGTAGAAGTTAACGCGATTCAAAATTGTATCGTGTGAATGCGTTCAACTACGTTAACTTGAATGTTTATTTTGCAAAAACACAGATACGTTCAAAATATATTGTAATCAAACTTATTACACCATTATATATATATATATGTTTATTTATTTATTCATCGAGTTGCGAATAAACGAGTATAATAATGCATAATAACTGAGTACCTGAGTTTAGCAGATCGATTTGACATACTGATAATTCGTGGACTAACAATAGTTAAGAAGTAATGCCAAACTATAAACGAAAGAATTTATAGCAACTCAAGGATTTTGAAAGGTTAATTGTAGTTCAGAAAAGCAACCGACTTAATCCGATCTCACTAAAGTGATTCTTCATCGAATGGAGACTTTTCGTTGAGATCTGAACAAGGATTATAACTGTTTGGCTCCTTATACACCATAAAAATCCTGAAATTTCATGACCAGGTGATTTATGAGTTTATCATCTATCATATGCGTTTGCGTACGAGGAAAACTAATGCCTTTAAAGTTTCTGAGAAATGGCACTCCCTGTGTAGTTCTCACGACAGTTTGCTAGCTATCCAACTCAACCGTGGTTGCCTCCCGCATTGTTTAGTTAGAGGATATTTGAAGTACAAGGTGTTTTTGTTCCTTCGAGTATCCTCGAAGAAATTTCAACAGATACAACGGAGAAACTGTTTTTCGCCCATAACATATTCTATTATTTGCTGTATTACTGCTTATTATAATTTTGACGGTTCAGTTGCAATAACAATAAATAAAACAATATATAAGTCTGTAATAAGTTAATAATTATTAGAGTAATAAAAATACATATTTTATAGTATATTTTTATTTCTTTACCTAAAATGAAGAACAAATTTTACTTTACTGTTTTTAATTAAAAGACATACATAGTTGACCATGACAAATATATCAACTTTGAATTAAAACTCTATTTTCTCTTTTAAGAAAAGCTTTCTTGTGTTAAAAGAGAAGAAGACCAAATGCAAATTACAAAAAAATTCTAAACACAGTTCTGAGTACAATGTCATGTTACATATGTGTGTACATTTCCAAGAAGTGCGGTAATAAGCTTATGATATTTCCTTGTATTTTCTAGGGTTTCCAAGAGAAAGAAATACGGTAGATTTCCTCTTTACGGGCCCAATGGCCTTAACTAAACTCTTTTGATTACATAGACACGAGCAAATAATCAGTTGATGTATGTTTATATGCCATAAACATGCAAGTATTACTCACACGTTACTAACTTTCGCACACAACTTGGTTCGCGTGGGCTTTAAAAACGGAACAATTTTCAAGCAGATGAATTTTTGTGAATAAAATAGCTATATATTTTCTATACTATCAGTGAGGATATTTTCCGCAGTAAAAAACATTACATTATAAAAGGGTTCAATTTTAGAATAAACACGACGTAAACAATAATCATCGTTGCTTGACCGCTATCAAACATGGAAATACATACAACTCGGATGCCAAACTACTTTTTAGCTTCTACAAAACGGGTTGGGATGAGACGTACCTTATTTTCTTTCCCGGGCACTAGGCTATATAACAGGAAATCCCATCAAAATCGATTCAATTCTTTTTACATGACGCGAGTATAAACGGAAAAACAGACAGACAAGGATTCTAAAGATTAATATTTTGGACTCCATAGCTTATGAGTTGTTTCTGGATGACTGTTTTAGTGTTTCTTTCAATGTATAGATAATTAAAATTTAACTAAAAGTTCACATTCTTATGTTATAACAATATTCACGTATATTATACAATGTTATAAATACTAACACATCATAATCCAATTCTTGTATCACTTTTTAAAGTTAACGAATTAAAATTATTAGTTTCTTAAATATATATCTGTAATTCGTCTTATTTACATATATACATCAAATGTATATATGTGCGTATACTATATTGTACTATGTATATGTACTATGCTATAATATGTATATGTAAATATAAGCAAGTGAACTTTAGTTTAACATTTAGTTTCAAAGAGATCGGTACCTTTTCGTTTTATTTGTCCACGTTAAAGAGTGGAGAAATTATTGCGTTACAGTATTTTAGTATTCATAACATGTGCAATATATGCTAATATTGTTATGATATAAAAATAGGAATTTTTTAATAAATAAAGAATAAAGGAGAATCTTTAATATAAGATGCAGTAGAGACATAACCGTTGTGATATGTACCTTTGTTGGAACCAAACTCAGAAAAATAATAAAAATCTATTTTCTGAATAGTCTCCCTACTCTAGGGAAAAGTCTCTCATTAGTTTCGAAGGATATTATAAAAATTATTTGAAGAACGTAAAGATATTAAATAAAGATAAATAAATTAATAAATATAAGTAAAATAATAAATAACAATAGAATAATATAAAGTTATAAATAAATCTTATATGAGATTGATTTTTCTTAAATCTTTGAACAAGACAGATCACTTTGATCTTTTACTCCAAACGTTTGTCGAATACTTTTACATTAAATCACAAGCTGCCTTTTATGCTCTAACCAAGACGACGTGAGTGACACAGCACGATACGTGCATATGATATTAGACTGATCCCGATTCTGAATTCTAAATCTCTCGCATTTGAACTGTAATGTAAAGTATGTAGTGTCAGCTAAATCGTAATTGAATTATGTAACGATTTAGAAGTAGAGAGTAAACACGTAGAGTTTTGATAGGAATATATTTCATTATTAAAGAGTCTCAAGAATATATTTTCTAGTTCGAATACTGCATGTTATTTGGTATATTTCTTACATATACAGAATTTATTTAAAAATTAGGTCAATCTATTATGATAATTTACTCGACCTCGTCATTCTACATACATCGGACTATAGTAACTAAATTACATACAGAGGCTGACGAAAATATTCGAACGCTTACACTTACAAATTTCAATTAATACGTAAAGTATAGTATAATAATAAGTATAGTATATGTACAATTAAGTAAGTAAATTTTACATCAGTAAAATTTGAAGACGGTTCAATAATGTAGACAGGAGTTACGATACATTTATTAGAAACATTCATAAGTGTCTCACAAAAGTATCCGAACGCTGTAACGCTGTTGATAGTTTTTCATCTTCCCCTTCACTGAATGTAAACGTCATTGCTAAATGAAAATATTGGTACGTTCACTCGATGTTAGGATATCGTTTCGGTAACAGTAACGTAAAAGTGTGCACAATAGTATTTAAAATGAATACCAAAATGTCTGAAACAAAAGTGAGAAAGAGAAATAATATTCCGATTACGTGAGGACGGCAAATCATGTAACGAGATTGTTAGAATTGTGAACAGAAGTAAGTGCACAATACATTATATCACGAAAAAGTCAAAGAGTGAGGGAACACATCAAAGAAATTGACTGAAGGAGGAGAAAGTTATCATTGGCGAATTAAAAAAAATCCTACTCCTCAACTCGCAAATATGGTAGCTGATATATTTCATAAAGAAGTTCACCCGGAATTATGTCGACGAATCTTACGAAACAATGGTTTTCATGGCAGAGTACCGCGAAGGAAGCCATATATTAATGCGGTAAATCATAAAAAAAGATTGACTTTTGCAAAAACCTATATTAATAAAGATAATTGTTTTTAGAACAAAGTCCTCTTTTCGGACGAGTCAAAGTTTAACATTTTTGGCTCAGACGGTCGAAATTACGTGTGGAGAAAAATACGAAATTGGAAATTCGACATATACATGAAACAGTGAAACACGGAGGTGGATCGGTCATGGTGTGGGGATGTATGGTTGCTAGTAAAATATTTAAAAAAATAACCTTAATGAAAGTACCCGTAAACTAGGATTATTGGAAGATTTTCACTTCCAACAAGATAACGATTCTAAGTATACTGCTAGAATTGTGAAAGAATGCATCGTATATAACACATCACATATGTTAATTACTGCACCGCAAAGTGCAGACATAAATCCGATTGAAAATTTATGGGCTGAAATCGGAAAAAGATTAAATTTCAGATAATCTTAAAACAAGTATTGACAGATAAAATTAGAGAAATATGGAACTCCGTTGAGTGTAGTTTTACAAAATCATTGGTTTACAGTATGGAACGTCGATTGAGACACACTATTGCTGCTGAAAGTGGTCCAATATTAAATAATTAATAATATATGTAGCGTTCAAATACTTTTGTGAGTCACTTACAATGCGTGTTTCTAATAAATATATCGTAACTGCTACCTACGTTGTTGAATCCTTTTCAAATTTTACTGACATAATCTTAAGACTTTTATCTTCCTATTGACATCTGCTTGTCTAAGCAAATTACTTTAATGTACGTTATTTCGCCCATTCAAGTTTGCATATGTAAGCGTTCGAATACTTTCGTGAGCCACTGTATGTATATTGTACTTTACACAACTTCCACAATGAATGATGAGGATGATTAAATGATAATAAGAAAACAAAGGTTATAGAACGAGAAAGTAAAAAATAGAAAAAATGAGTTAGAAATGGCGATGAGTGATTGTATATATTGAAATAAAGTTTATAGTAGGGAAAAGTAAAATTTGGAAACAGCCTATGAAACCGCAGAAATATGAAAAAATATTCAAAAGTTCATATTTAAACGACTAGTTTTTCACCAATTGATTCCTCGAAATGTTTATAAATGTCACATTTGATCGAATACTCGGTTTGTATTACTATAACGGTAAGCTCGTATCTCCATGACAATAGAGCGATTATTAATGTATATACATGTATATAACGTTATCTATTGTGTACCGATCTATAAACCAGTTAATGGTCGCGTGATCGGAAGCATTAAACTACACTAAACACTTCAAACTAAAAGTCCAGCTATATTCCCACTAACGTTCAACCGATCGATTGATTAACGGTTTAAACGACTGTTGCACGCGCAAAAACATTCACAAACTCAAAACTTCCAATATGTGACGATCGATGGCCACTAAACGTTGACAGCTAACATCGTGACAGACTCGAGTCGCTACCAAAAACCAACTCTTCGTTACAAACCAGTGTGGACTTACAGAGATTAACGAGCCAAACGCATCATGCGCGATAAGATGAAAGAGATAAATCAGAAATTGTGATTCGAGCTAATGGATCATCGTGAAAAGACAGCTATTACAGTAGCAATTACATAGACTCGTATGAGATGAGCTTTTTATGTGCTTATAAGTTCCAATCAAATCCAATACCGATAATATATAGTGATTCAAGCGTTCGAATCCTCTATGAAACTTTGAGAAACAAAAATGGAATATTATAACTGAACATTGATCGAACTATACCGGAAACTGAAGAGCTCATAATCAAAATGATGTTTGTCCGTGTTTGTGTTTATTTCAGAAAAAGAAAAAAATATTTTGACGTCTATAATTTTCTCTTCGATATATCTTAATTTTTTAAACAAAATATTCACCGTATTATTCAATTGTTGTAAGTGTATCTATATTTGTAAGTATTTTTAAGTAGAGATGACCTAATACACACTTGAAACGCACTACAACCCATCGCTATAGATCCGACTCTATTGTTTAAATAATTGCAAGTGAGAAAATATCATCAGCTATTGTTTAGCTAGAAAATTCAAATTTGTCGTGGTACGCGTTACCATTCGAAACAGTTTCGTACAGGAAGAAATTTCGTTCGATTTACGATAGCAATCAGTACATGTGCACAAACGCTATTCAACGTGGCCGAACGTGATTGGAACGTGAACATTGATCGACGTTAGGTTTGTTTGAAAAGCGTTGAATAATATTCTGATTCGTGATCTAGTCGTGATTGGAGCTGCAACGTAAATCAAGAGTTAATGATATTGCTGTACGTAGAACGTTGCCATCCTCAAATATCGATGTCTCCATAATCTAACGTTAGAGCGAAGTTTATAATTATTAACTTTCTTATTATTAAGTTATGTGGTAATTATACGATAGCTTGGAAATATTATCATAAAGTGGTTTATCGACTTTGAACTCGAATAATTATTGTATTTATTTTGGACATACAGTTTAATTTAATTCCGATAGTCTCTTGTAAAATGCGATGAAGAATATGATAAGAGGTTTTAATAAATTAAATTAATTGATATTAAGATTAGAGCAAACAATAGATGAAAATTAAATTGTAGTACACTTTTGTTGCTCATGATATTGATCCAGTTTTCAGACGGGACACAATAGATCAATGTATTGTCATTAATGTGAAAAATTCAGATTTAGAATATCGGACCTAAATCGCGTAGTTGACCAAACCAACTTATCGATAATTGTCAATTATTAATTACAATTGTCGTTGTAATATACATTGTATAATAATTTCTCGTTTCACTCAACACTTTCTCTTACAAGCTATGAAAAATGCTACAAAATTAGAGAAAGTCTAATGAATTCTCAGAAACAGCGATAACTACTATAAGAATATTACATAAAATAGTAACTTGTAACAAAAAGACTTGCACATCTTCAAATTATCAGATCATAATTTGACTGCAAAAGGATTTAGAAATACAACTACAGTAAGAAATATTTTTGAAAAATATACCATTTTTTTAATAAAGACACGAACAACTTTATTCTATAATGTATCGAATCAGATAGATCATATTTTGATTAATAAATGTCATATTCTGTAAAAATTGCAAGCAGTTATAAGTTTTACGAAGAATCCAATCGTTTCATCTCGTCGCAACAACTTAATAGTAACCAATAATAAATAGACTTAAGAATAAATATATCGAAATTTTTTGATACGTAATACCAAACATTTCTAATTGAACGTGACGACTATATTAAATCAAAAGATCTTAGAGAAAAAGAATTTAATTAGTAAGGCAATCTCTTTTTTATATATGATAGATTTGGACTGAGTAATCCGGATGCTGTAATCAAATTGTTTTTTTTCTCTGGACAATTCTAAAATCGAAGTTCTCCTCGAATCCATCTTTGTGCTCCTTCAACTATTTTCAGGTAAAATTGCGGTAACGTGATTAATTCTAAATTGTATTTAACAACTAATACAGATACTTGTGGCATATACAAGAATAATTTTACGTTGGTTTTAATTTAGTTGATTGATTATTGATTCAAGCTACGATATTTTATATTAAAATATATACAGAATGTTCAGCAAAATCGTGAGCGCGATTTGGAAGCACTTCGATAACAAAAAGGTGTCTCAAGCAAACATTGATCCATTTTGAGTCAGCTACAAATTACAATACTTAAAATCACAAAAAATGCTTCTTTCTATAAACAGTCAATGTCACCGTAACTTTCTTTAATGACACTATATATTTTTAATTTCATAGAATTGTAGCTGATGTCAAGACGAGTTCAACGATCTAAACGCTATGACGTTCGGATGATCATGAGTTCAGAGAACTTGAATTCATTGGTCATTGACGTGTAAAATTTGGTTTCAACAAAAATGAGAATAAATGTTCGTTAAATAAAATGGATACAAGTGAACATTCCAGTTATGATTCAAAATTTCTTGGATATGTGAGATGTATTATCAGAAGGAAACTATTTTATTAACGAATTTTCAATCTTTCTCTTGATTCTCTTTAATATCCGATTAAAAAGAGTGTTTGTCACAGTATTTCATTATTTGATAAAAATTCATAATGAAAGCACTATGAATTTTTCCAATAACTCAATATATTATGAACTGATTTTAATATTTAGGTATTTAGGTAGATTTTCATAACAAAAAAGTTTAATTTCATTTTCATCAGTAAATCAAAGAGAAATTTATGCATTAAAGGATAAAAAAGAGGATCACATTTAACAGATTTGATCAATAAAACAATACAGGCAATAATTTCATTTCGTATACTTGCGAAACTGAAACCTCACTGGGCAGTTCAAGAGAAGAACTTTTTTATTGACTTCGCCTTATTCAGTCATCCAATCAACCAATCCTTTTTATCTTCACATCAAACGTAACAATATGTTCTCAAGTTTCTGCTGTTAAGGCAAATGTGATACCTATAGGAATTTAAAAAAATTCTTTTTTCCTTAATTATTAATAATTGACCGATATGGTCATTGTTTAATCATGGCAATCAATTGAATAATATAAATTAATCAAAAAAAAATTATAAACATTTAAAAAAATAATAATAAACGATTATATATACCGTTGTGTTGATGTAACGTTAACCCTTAATTCAAGCTCTTAATTAAGGAGTAAATCGAAAAATTAGAACAATAAATTAGCAGCTTACACAAGTTGCTAGTAGTATCATCTAACGATTCACTATTGTTCACATATTTCTTTATATCAACACACTATATATTACTTGATGTACTATCTATAACTTTCAAGTGAAAGCCTTCAATTTTATTTTGTGCGAAGAAAGTCGTTATTCCTCACTCTTCCAAGTGTTACGAGAAGGAGAAAGAGACAGACACACACGAAGACAGAAGAATAAAAAAGCCACGAACCGTTATGCGGAATATATACAACAGGATCTCTCGTTGCACTGCTACGTTACATTCACTGGTATATTTCTTTTTTCCTTGTAAAAGAAATAAACAGATGGCAAATGGATCATTTCCATGATGCTTGTTCCATAAAGTTGGCTGAAGTTAACGGCATCGATTCCCATCAGACCGGTTCAGACGCAAAAACAGAGTGGGGAAAATGAAATTGAATCGTTACGTACGTAGTAATGATAGGTATTCCATGCACGTTCATGTGCATTCGTAATTAAATCAGTTGTGATTGGAACTCATGTCGCGGCAAACATCACCAGAAATGGGCATTCTGTGTGAAATTAATCGTGGATGCTATAATAAATCGTGCGAATCTCCACGTTTTCTAACTTTATTAGAAAAGAATTTCGCTTTCATTCGATTTTCCTTCGATTTTTGGTGAATTGGTTGATTGTACTAAAATTGAAATTTGAAACAAAATGATTCTAGGTGAGACGAACGAGAAGGACAACAATTGTAGAGTAGACGAAAAGAATTAAGGTAAGAAAATTAGTGCAATAATTATGCAGAATTTGTAAGTAGATCATAAGTATAAACTAAGGAAAGATATAGCTGGATGTTCTAACCAGGAGAGAAAGGACCATGGAAACTAAATAAAAATCATAAAACATGGAATTTGTATCTGTTGCAACGAGAAAAGAAATTAAAATATTTAAAAAATAATATAAAATGATAAAAACTTAAACAAAGATATAAATAAAGTACAAAAAACAAAGATATAAACTGAAATATGTATACGTAAAATATAAAGAAATTAAATTATAATATAAAATGTGAAATATTATTTTTTCAATTTAGTATATCGTTTAGTTTTGGTAGCTTTATTGCCTCATTTATGAAATAAAAAAAATTCATTTCCTAGATAGATTGCGTCTCCCGTCTAAGAATGTTTTCTACTGTTATTTAAAGGATAAATAAAAGCTCGAAATAGCATATTTTATCTATACAATTCTATAATATATATTCCTATTATAATATTCTATTATTTTGTACTGAATCTTACATATTTACAAAAAGATGTTTCAGCTAAAAGTCACATAATTTTGAACGATACTTATATAAATTAAAATAATACTTCGTTGGTTTTACACATACATATCTTTTCACTATGAATATTATGAATGGAGAAATGGATCCATGGTTGAAGTAAAGAGTATTGCATTGAAAAATAGTTTGATACATATTTCACGTATTTACGCAGAAAATGCATAAATATAACAACCATACTATTATATATACATTTATATTGTAACAAATATTTGGGAGTTACTATTCTACAGAGTACAGTAAGATTAGATTAACTGCCGTTTCTCAGGCATTTTCCGATAATTTCCCCCCAAAAAAGTACATTGGACAAAAGTCAATCAGTTTTTTTTACTAATAAATCAAGATTACCTTGGTTTCTTCCAATGGCACCATATATTTTAATCTCTTTGTAATCGTCTCAAGGTAGATAGTAGTATGGTAAGTTGTTGAATTCGTCTTGATATCAGCTACAACTTTGTCAAGTCCAAAGTATATGATACCATTAAAAAAATTCAAGGTGATCTTGATCTTCTGTGAGAAAAATTCTAGAAAATTTTTAGTATGAAATTGTGTAACGAGCCAGAAACTATATAATGACTAATTTTTATTAGAAACATTTTTTTAGCACATAATCGGAAATTTTATCGATAGTTAATGTTAAAAGATACAGCCCGCGTATATTCAATTTAGTTTCCAATATTTTTTAATGTAAAATTTACAAATAGAATATCAAATTCTAGAAGTAATAGTTTCATTAGTTTTATCCCTTATGGCTTAACATTGATGTAAAGCTTGTTCAATAATAAAGAAAAGAAAAATTAATTGTATTTTATATACATATATAATATAATAATCTGTTTATCTACAATTTTCTAATGATATTTAAGAATAACAGCCTTCGGAGTACACTCAACGTTTCTATAGTAAAGTTCAATCCTGTTATGTTACATATACGTTTTTCATTATAATAAATTAATCCTCAAGAAATCTACAAAACGATATCTAGAATATAATAAATACGTACAAGGCGAACACATAAAATTTAGTAAACTTCTTAGAAACTATAAAAAAAGAATATTTTGATGGAAATACTACAAATCGCTGTAAAGACTACAAAATGATTGATAAGGAAGAAGGATCGACTGAAGTAGAAGTGGTGGCTATTAACAGTCTTGATAATGTAATAACAGTAACGGAGTGAATAATCAATCTTCAGCTCGTACATGCGTGTAAGTGCACGACGGGGAAGGATATCAAATGAAGTAGCAGAAGGAGCAAGATTTGCATCTCAAACAGGCTTGAAACGATTGTTGGCTTGTTACAGGACATCACGTAACGAAGATTCCCGATCGATTGGAAGCGATAAGCCAAGTTGCAACACTCTATCTTTAACAAGCAGACCACTCTAACTATCGCAGGACCCATTTTCCATTTTACACATTATATCAGCGTTGCCCCGTTCAGCTTGGAACGTCATCGTTTATTGCTGATGAATACTAATCGAAGAGGATCGATTAATTAAGAAAAACTTTTATACAAAACGCAACAAGAAATAGAATCAAAATTAATATCAGGAATGTAAGCTTGATATTGAGGAATAATAAAGGATTTTATTTCTTTAATCCATTCTATCTCTCTAATTTTTCTGCTGCAATCATTCCCCATCATTTTAGCAGATCTTGCGAATATTACACGTAATTCTTTTCATCGGGTCAATAATCCTACACTTGTTTTCTTCATCAGTCGTTTAATATTTACTATTTCCACGTTTCGCTCTTACTACTGATATCTGATTAGTTATAGAATATATAGCATTCTTTATTTTTTCTTATTTTTAATAATAATATAGAAGTTATCTTACAGCATTTCTTTACTTTATAAATATTAAATATGTAAATTTTCATAATTTAGTTAAACGTAATTAATATTAAATAACGTAAGTAACTTAAAAGTATCCGGAATATTGATAATTGCTTTGATATAATTGACAACAATTGTATTTACTTTCCAAACAACTTCCTTGATCTATTACTATATTTCTTATTCCTTTGATAAATTTGAGTAAAACTTTTTATTAGTTAAATAGCATTTAATATGAAATGCTTCCACAATTTTTGGTATATAAATTGATAAAACAAAGGGCAGTTGAACATTTATTTTTATAAATTACTTGCATAGATTAAGGCATCTATAGCAATCTGACGAATTATAATTCATTTCTTTTACTTTAAATAACAAAAGACAACTTCTATTCCCAAACTCCACTAATTATGGTCATTATCAATCTACGATAATATTGAATCACTCATGGTGGATATATTTTGCGCTCTAAAGCATCGAACAAGCGTTCTTCCGGGAACTATTCGAGAGAACGACAAAATTCTTTCTTGGTATTTTAGGATACCCTGGAGTCCTTTTTGTAATAAATGGACTACAACTACTTGACGTGCTTGGGATAAGAAATGGTCTGTCGAGAAAGGCGTATAAATTTCTAAATAATTCTTTCCAGAGTCAGCGAAATATATTCATAAACTTTGTCGCTGAAGGAATTTTAAACAAATATAGACAGAAATTCAAAGAACCGTACTGAAAATTATTTGATTCAAATATACATAAAAATGCAAGTAAATACCAACTGTGAATATCTTTCTAATTAAATGGAGGAATATTACATTTTTTCTTAATCATCCAGGAATATTAAAATATAATATCTAAGATTTTAGAAATAAGGAAGAGAGAGAAGAAAATCTTTTTTTATCTAGCGGGTACTTCAAATATACCATTCTTATCACATTTTATAACTCATTTTGCATAAACGTGATATGAGAACAAATACTTTTGAATTCAACTGACGTGACTTATGCAGAAACTTTAAAACTACAAGTAAGTAATTTGTATGATTTGATAATTCTTCTTCATTCATTTCTGTCATCGTTTTAACACAAACTTGACATGTTCTATAAATCATACATTTATCTCAAATTCACCAGTTCACGCCAACAATCTCACAGTATACAATAAAAGCATATTCGTAACACAGGAATAATAACTCAATTGAGATTCATATGTAGGTTCTTTTAAATATACAAAGAACTATATGAATGTTTTAGAACAAAACAGTGACGTTGATTAGCAAGAAAGCAATTGCAGGATGTTAAAAAAATTGAAGATTATTGTAATAATAGTAAAAAGTATGAAGATGTTAGAAATAAATATGATTGAAAAAAGAACTGCTTATTCTTTATAAAATGATCGTGGTTATTTAATTAGTTTAAACGTGAACCACATTCATGGATATAAAAATAAATGTACAACGTTTGAAAAACATTTGCCAATCCTAAAATCTCTTAAAGAATAATAGAGTATACCAAAAGACGTGGCCTGTGCAACATGTCAACTTTGACTAATTAATAAATCTTTTACTTATAATCAGTGCATTTTAATTTTAATCAATTAGCGAATATTGATATTTTTAAAAATATCCAATTGCCACGTCCTTTGTTATTCTATGTACAGTGTCGCTCACAATTATTCAAGCAACGGAGATTTTGTACTGAATTTTTACAACAACGTAAGTAATTGTTACCACAAAGAATTCTATATTAGAATAACTAAATATAGAGAACTGCTTTTATTATATATATAATCTAAATTATTGCAACAACATTCATCAACTTTTAAAGTCGATCAAATAGCTCTAATGATTATTCATTAGTCAAAATGGTGACTGATTTTATTGCATCGATCAAAGAAACAGAAATTGATATGTTATCTACATAATATTGTAATAAATGTTGCCAATCATTAAGAAACACAAGTAAGAAGTACAAGAATCAAAATGATAATAAACAATATGATTTATAATAGCTAAATGTGTATATAAAGATTTGTTATTTGGAAGTTGGCATTAAAAAATGCCCTCCATATAACATGATAAAATATTAACTAGATTACAAAGGGTCCGAAATGTCCGTTTCGGGTTCGGGGAATCGACTTCTAGCACACGACCAAACGCAATTCCGACAAACTCAAGTCACCATTATGACTATAGTGGATGCTGAAGTCATACATGTATAATATTGTATGGTTTGATAGAAAGTTCAGTCCCCTTAGAGAAACATGTTCCTATGCATATATTATAAGGTTACTAAAAGTAGTTTTAGTTTGCGAGATACGTGTACCATATATGATACACCACGTAATTGTATTGTCACAATCTTTCAGGCACTTTCGATAATTCGACAAAAAAGTGCTTTAAATAAAAGTGAATCAGTTTTCAATTGGCTACAAATTGCAATATAAGAAATTATCAAAAAATTGTTTTTCCATCAAAAACCAAGATCCCTTCGATAGTTTTAAACGATACTGCGTATTTTTAATTCCATATTCTTGTAGCTGATGTTGAGACGAGTTCAGCGACCTACCATACTATGGCCTTGAAGTGACTTTGAATCTTAGATTGTCGGTTTATCAAGGGAAATGTTATCGCTAGAAATTACTTTGTGTCGATCAAATTACAGATCCCAATTTATGAACGAGAAAAATGTTAATCATACGCATATTACAAAAGAGGCATAAACAGCATACAGAAATAAACTTACCTTGTGTAATGTTGCAATAACTTCCTGCATCCAATTATAATAAATGCTCGAACTGTTATGGACTTGTTTAATATTTCGTTATTACTTTTATACGCATCAGCTAGCCATGCTATAAAATTTGTACGACGTTATTCATTCGTCATTGCAATGTACTTATTTTATTCATGGTATAAGGAATTGTGTTTGCAAAATTATGGACTATAATAATTCGAACATTTATTATAATTGAACCTACAAAGGTATTGTAACATTACGCAAGGTATGTTTATTCCTGTTCGTCATACGCTGTTTATGACCCTTTTGTAATGCGTATATGATTTTTCTTGTTCAAAACTTTGATTGAGATAAAATAATTTTTAGCGATAACATTGCCCTTGATTATGCCAACATTTCACGAAATATCTTAACATCAGCTACAAAAGTATGCCGTCAAAAATACGTAATGTGATCTGAAAAGCTCAAGCTAACCTTTTGCAAGCTAAGCTTGACCCTTTATCGAAAAAGCAAGTTTTTGGAAATTTCTTATACTGCAGTTTGTAACCGATTGAAAACTGATGAACTTCTATTCAAAATATTTTTTTATCAGACTGTCGGAAATGCCTGAAAAATCATGGCAACAATTACGTGGTACACCCTGTACATTGCCACAATGGAATCAAAGCGAACCGAATTTGTGAATCAATAGCACTTAAAATAAGAGTTTGCTGATTTTAATTGCGTCGAACATTCGATTTCCACGAAGTGTTGATTTTTTTGTTTCTCTTTCAATTTCTTTCTATATAGTACTTGACATATTCAAAAGAAATCACATATGGATCTCAATTAAATTATTATTTTTGTGTTACAAATACAACGCATTCCCTTGGGAACAATTAAAATACATGTATCTTCTTAAATTGCTTTATTGGTAATTCATAATTGATAAAAGTGTTTTATATATAATTTATAAATTTGTTTGCTGCCATTAAACGTATATGTATTTTATAATGTGTTAGAAATGTTACGTTCTATCAAAACTATAGATATTTTGTAAAAATACTACTGTATTTACTATATATCACTTATTGTACATTTGTTTGATAATACGATGGACATTATTGCTTACTCATTTTATTTATTTCTTAAAGCATTAGTTTCAGATTAAAAAAGACAGCTTAGTTTGTATGACTAGCTATTACCAATGTACTGAATAATCTTCATTTTATGATATTAATCATTTTCGATTAGGTTTTACATCTTACAAAATTTTGAAATATTGATATTATTCATTCTTTTATATACAAACAGTAAAATGCGATTCACATTTTATAAATAAATAAGTAACATGCTTCTTTAAAGGTACTTCCCTATTGTGAAGCTACTGCATAAAAAAACCTCCTATTATGAAATTATAAACTGTTTGTCCAGTGCAAAAATTGCCGATATACATGTAATAAATTTATCTACCATAAAAGAGATAGGGTAATCTGAAAGGATAGAGTCATTTCAACCCCCTATCTACAAGGGCTAACGTAGGTCCGTGTACTAACCCTTCCAAAGTAATATGTGATTTTCCCTTCCAATTACGCAAGTGACTTGCTCTCCTCTGCTTGTCAAGTACCCATAAGTAATTAAAGGTCATCGCTAACAATGTATTTATAACACTATGCATACTATTGCATAATATCAAACAATTATCGAGCACAATATTACAAACATAAGCGTATTGAAAGTAAGAACATAATGGATATTTTTAAATGCGCCTACGGATGTTGCATTTGCTATAAACATTTAATTTATTGTGCTGATTCGTTGATATTTGCTATTTACAACTCTAAAATGCAAGTTCACAAAATTGAAATTATCATCGAATATAAAATTTAATTTCGTAAATTTAATTCATCAAAACAATTTGATTAGAGAAACAGGTAAACGTGAGTATAAAAATGATTTGTTCTATTTCGCTTATTATTATATCAAATCATTAATTCTGCGACAATGCAGTGAAAATTATTCGGTATTTCAAAATTTCTTACGTTTCTGATATCAAATATAAAAAATAGATATTTTAAAATTTTATCATGGATAATAAATATCAATAATTACATTATATATGTGACAATTATAATAGTACAGTTGACTGAAGCTACATTATGAAAGAGTGTAAAAAATGGCCTACAGTACTAAACATTTTAATTTGTCATTTAAAAATCATTTATTCTTACAACCAGTGATTTTCATACGTGTTAGTAGTCATTTATAATTACAAACCGCGATAATAATCAAGCTGTAGACATTCTCATAAGAAAAATCACTTTAAATTATAATGAATAAAAACATATTTCTATCTTAATAACTTCTTTTATTATAACAATAAAATAGCTTAAATTAAATAAATTTTCTTCGAATGATTAAATACAATGCTCTTATAGAATAGGATTAGCCTAACATTATGCTCGGGTTTAACACTATGTCTGATAACAAATAATAGCGAAAATTTTATTGGGTGTAAAATATAGGAAAAGTACGAAAGAAATTTTTTACTTATTTTAACAAATGGAATAACCTACTGTCGATTATTTACTCTTATTGAATCTGGAATAGACCAAATTCAAGCATACTTGGCAAATTTTTAAACTTTTTTTCCTTTCAAACGATTTTCTCGAAGATAAACCGACATATGAAAAAATTGTATTCTATGTATATTTTCGACTTGTTTTTCCACGTATCTAACTGTCTATCTTAACTATTTTAAACACTCTTAATTATCTTAACTGTGTCATTACATAAAGAGTTGCTGCAACTCTATGTGTATATTGTATATATCTACAGAAAGCATTTACACATTTCCTACCAGATCCACGATCGTGCCTTAGCTAGTAAACTTGAAACTTTTATTCTACCATCACCTTTTTCTTATCATTCCCTACCGTCTTTCTCTTTACATTTCATAGGTACACTCTCACGCACCTGGTGCGTCGTTCAAACTATCGTTTATTTTGTTTGCAAATAGTCATCGTTTGATCTATCTGGTTAATTTATGTACGTTTAAACATTCATGTTCTCGCCTATCGTGCGACAATATATTTAAATTACGTTTCGATGTTGACAAAAGACACCTAGAGAGTGTTTCCTTATTCATTACGATCAATTTAGTTTCCATGTATATTCTTTCAAGAGTAATATTTTTTAAAATAGAGTGTATTTAATATTTAGAAGTTTTATCAAAATACTGAATTCTAATAATATTTTATTTTGGTAAGTATTTCAGTTCAAATAAATAAGTAAAATATTTCATAATATTTTATTTTAGAAATAAAACTATATTGTACAGACTTCAAATATTACATGTACTGTAATACTATCTAAATAAGTTTAAAAGAAATTTGAAATGAATTTATTTTGGTAAGTATTTCAGTTCAAATAAATAAGTAAAATATTTCATAATATTTTATTTTAGAAATAAAACTATATTGTACAGACTTCAAATATTACATGTACTGTAATACTATCTAAATAAGTTTAAAAGAAATTTGAAATGATAAATGAATATTTATTTATTGGTATATGATTTATTTGTATTTGAACATTTATTTTTGTGAACATATTATGTGTTTTATGAGAAACTTTTTCAAATTTCATTAGCACTGTACTGGGAGCTGATTATCGTGATTATATTGGTGAAATTCAAAATCAATGGAGATGTATCTAAAAAGTAATAGACTTATAAAAATGTTTATGTGTCATTTAATAAAAAACGTTTATTATCCTTCGAAATAATTCCCTTGAGAAGCTGTGCACCGCCCGGGGCGATGCTTCCGCTCTTGGCAACGGTGCTGAAATTCTTCTATTGAAACTACTTTTAGTTGGTTACAAGCTTGTTGGCGATGCCCACAGTTCCAAAATGATGTCCCTCAATATGGCTTTTGATTTTTGAGAAAAGAAACAGACCACGTGGCCTTAAATTCGAGAGGTGTGGAGGCTGTGGAACCACAGCAATACGTTTGTTGGCCAAAACTTCATTTACAGAAAGTGCAGTGTAAAATACTACTCGATACGTTACGGTTCCATTTCCGTAATGCGTCACTAAAATACGCTTTTATAAAACTCGCTACGAAATCACTCGTGTTAGCTGAATCAAATTGAAATTAATACTGAAGGCAGAGTAGAGATATTATATCTGAAATAGCATTGCTGTATTGATGTGATGTTACGGATTCCCGAGAACCGAAATCTATCTCATTACTTTCTAGACACATCTCGTATATGAATTCCAAGATATTTCCTGCAAACGTAATAGAACGTTACTGAACGTATATGAAACGAGACTGAACGTATACATGTATGTAACATGAATATGTAGTGGTCTTAAACATACATGTAAATCGTATAATAATTGCTTAAGATGATTTCACTAAACGTAGTTGCTAATATAGTGAATAACTCACCGTTCAAATACTTTGATAATCTTTTCAAAATGTATAAATACATAGCTTATAATTTACATATACATCTTTTAATTCTTTTCAAATATAATCAGTATTAATCACGATAGTCGTATTTCATTACAGACCTAATGAAATTTCAAAAAATTTTGTATTATACATAATAATATCTCTATAAATATTAATTTTATGTTTTATACATAAAATTATATTTTAATTTTATATGTTATATTAAATAATATTTCTATAAATATCCAAGTATTTTTGTGAATCACTATATGCTAATAGCAGTGTGCAAATATACTATAGATAGTATGGATAAATATATTTTATAGTTGTGTCATTCACACATGACCTTTATCCAGCTAACAGAAACAAAAATCAGATTCTTTAACCTTTAACTTCTTCGAAAACCAATAACAATTTCTACCCTGAAACAAAAAATCAGCAATCGAATGTCCATCTTACGATCGTCCAAATTAACAATTACGTAGTAAATGGTCAAGAACAAAAGTACTCGCAGCGTTATTTCCAGCAAGAATTTCGAGCATTTTTCATTTCCGGTGATTCACGTAGCACGAAGAAAGAAAATGTAACGTTTCAAAAGAGGAAAACATAAATATCCTAGGGATGTTTAAAGAGACATCTGGAAGATAATAGATTTCCTACAGTGAATACATACTTAGCCGCATGAACAGAACCGAAATCGAGTTGAAGAACGAGAAGAAGCACTCATCGAAAATAACGCGCCTGGTTTTCATTTGGGACTTCTATACTCGTGACGACTATATTAATATATAGCTCATATTTTTATTATAATTTTTTACCAAAGCTGTAAATATCCTACATTGATAATTGTCTGACTACATTCATAAAGTATACTGACAAAGCTGGACTATTAAGACGAAAAGTATCAGTCTCCGATCTATGCTTAAATATTAAATATGTTGTATATATATAGATAATTATACATGAAGAGATGTGATAAAAATATACAAATATACAGGCTATTCCATTGGAAGCTTAATTATCTCCCAAACTATTTATTATTCCAAGAAATATTTTCAATAAAAATTCGCATAATATTGTTACAAGGAAATCATGTTCGTCTCAAAGCAAAGTAAATTTTACTTGAAACTCTTTTTGCAATGCTGAATAATTTAAGAAATAATTTTATTACATGTAAAGCTTTAAATGAAACATCCTGTATATAAGCATTTCCGTCTTGATAAAATTCAACGCTAATTTTGTCAAAAAATCTTAGATATGTATATATTTCTGTAATTGCGAAGACAGAAAATGTGAAGCCACTTATTTTGAATGATTTGATAATTCTGTGACAATTGTGTTAAACCTTGGGGCAGCGTGTGCACAAAGTTGTAATCATGATAAAAAAGAAAAGAAGCAAGTGTCCGGATACTATTAAACGAGAGTGCATGGTATCTTCGCTAAAAGAATTCCTGGTAGCTGCAATCTTCGAGCAAAAAGCAACCGTTGTTGAATACGCAGTACACTGTTCTCTGCGAGCCGTTCTTCTTCACCTGTTAGCCAACGACATGGAAACTTTCTTCGTGACAATTTGACGTATTCACCAGGGCTACTCGGCTTTTGTTGCCTTTTTAACCGTGCAACACGAGACGCGCTAGCTGCAACTTCGCCGCTCTCCACACCAACTCCAGACTCCAGACGTTCTTTGAAGCTGCCCGGTCGAGCTGCTGTCGAGTGGAAATCCATTGTTTCTTTTTACCACGCGTTCTCGTTTTTCGATTTACGAGGGCTGCCGCTCCATTTTTTTATTTTTCTCCTTTTTTATTTATTTTGCCAGGAACGAGCGACTAGTTGGCGACTGTCCGAGTTCCCGTTGTGTCGTCCTGATAGTTATATATATTCTTACTTTTACATCTCTATTTTTCGCTCCTTGTCAACTTTATTGAAATCAGTCGTTTGACTTCTAAATAATCATATTATATATATATTAACGAATGTACTATCAATCTAATTATGTATTGTACACGCATACCTGCGTTCTTAAGTATTAACATATTTACGAATCTGGTACTAAACGTTATAATTGTCTCAGACTATGAGGGAAACTATTAAACGGTTCATTTGTCATAAACAAAATTATACTTAAAAGATGACAATTTGGAGCATACAGAAGATATTTGTAAAATTTCGTTGTAAGAATTATAGGAAAATAATAAATTTATTATTATATACCGACGCCCACAATTCTTTCATCTGAAACTCATTGAGGAAATCTTAGATAAATCGAATAGAAAATCCAGAGGAGTCTGCTAAAAATTTGAACCTGGCTGCGGAATCACTCGTGAACTGCACAAAACCAATTGAAAAAATTTTATTATTCATGATTGACGAGATTTTTATTACAACATAGTGCAAAACAATATATTGATAGATCCTTTATGTCACAAGCTTCCAAACAAGATGATAATCCTAAATATTTGAATATTTGTACTTTGTCTTATTAAGTGTTCTAATACTTATGAACAAGTATATATACAAATATAATCAATATATATATATAGAAATTCAATATAAGAAACCAGTTTATTTTCTTTCAAAAGAGAGGAAAGTATTGAAATTATAAATAATCTTTTAAACAGTTTCCTTGTTGTTAAGGGTTTCTAAAGATCGTGAAGATTTATCTTCATTCTTCTAAGTATTCTAAGACTTGTGATCTTAGGACTTGTGTATATAATCAATCAAATTATAAACCAATACTTTGCAAGGTATGAACATTATCCAGTTACATAATACATCATGCATAAGAATTCAACCCGAAAGATCAATTTCCTTTTCCGAAGCAGAACGAAACCAATCAAATATATAATCGACCTAACATTACATATTTAACAGTGCTATAAAACAACAGTTTCAAAGGTAGAAATTATCGAATTAATGGAAACAGCATGGATGACCTATCCGAATCTCATCGAGACGTCATTCGACTGCAAAAATGCCATTACCCAAGGTTGTGCAAGATCGAAGAGCAGTGATAATACGATTCCAGACTCTCGTCATTAAAAGCGAAGAACTCTCGTTTCGCGAACACTTGCTTGCTTGAAAGTTCCGGTAATGGCGACAGCCGTATGGAAATCGTTTGTAGATCGTCCAATAAAGATCTCGGAGAACAGGAAGATATCGAAGAAATTACTCATACATGGGGAAACACATAACTTGAAGTGAAACGCGTGTATTAAAACGCTGCTGTAGGAAGTGTTACGGTCTGATTTGCGTAAACGACTCTTCCGAAATTGCTAAAGTCCATGAGTGTAGGAGAGAGGGGGTAGGAAGTAAGGGGTGCTACTCTCGCATTCTACTATAAACGATGCACCTAAATGAAATTACCCATTAGAAATTAGATCGCAGCTCTAAAGGTGTTCTTCTGCATCTATGTCCGACCAAAATTTCCACGCTGAAATTAGTATAGTGCGAGTATGTATATAGTGACATTTAGTATTAAATATATGTATACGTAATTATAGCGTTTTAGTGAGATTCAGTAAGAAGCGTAATATGTAACTCTGTAGCTATTTCGGGTATGATACACATGCGGGTGTATACTGTGAAACGACAAAGGACGTGTAAAGTCAAATAAGATTTTTAGTGGAATGAAAGGTTTAATCTTCTTTTATTAGAATGTTTTTGCTACACTGTTCACGTTTATGCATTTACGTGTGTAGGAAATTTAAATAAAAAGGCGAAAATGTGGAGATAATGATATATAGGTAAAAAATATAGGAAATATGTAAAGTAAAACATCTTTTATATTTCTGGATAAAACCATCTTTTATTTGGGTTCCCGTTTTCTTTTTTCTTTCGATTATGTCCGTATAAATTTGTATGAGCATTTCATTTCTCACTACTTGACGAGAGTTCATAATAAATAATTCTCTTTTAATCCCATTAAATCCATTAATCTCATTTATTCCATACAACTTAATAATTAATCACAGTGCTTAATTTTGTCTGAAATGTAGAAATCAATAATGTGTACTTAAAAAAACTGTTTACTGTCAATATAATGACATATTCATGACATGCAATAGTACAATAATAAATGAACGAAACATAAGATTTTCACATTACATAGCGTTAAACTTGACTAAACTCTTGTTCCTCTGAATCCAATCTTGAATTCCTTTTAAAGAATAAAAGCACCGTAATCGAGCAACTACAAGCAAAGGTCTTTATAATTTTTTCAGGTAAAGTAGAGAATTTTACAAGATCTTTAAATAAGATATAAAGTAGAAAGTACTTTTAACATGAATGAACTTTAACGCTGTTTTCATGGTTTTCAAACTATGTACTAAATCCATTTTAGAATATGGAAAATATAAAAAATGAGTATTATAAAGCTAAAACCTCTTTTTATATAAATACAGATTTTTTATACACTCTCTAAATAATCATTTTGCAGCCAATTTTTAATGCAAAAGTAACCTTTGAGCTATTATGACCTCTTTGATTCTTATTTTAGATTTATTTCAAAAGAAAGAAATAGGATGAAGGGATTGTTATGCTGTTGAACTAATCTTTTTTGTAGCTATGGATAGATGGGAGACATTTTAATATAAAAGAGATGTTATTTCTTATTTTTTGTTACTGAGCAAGAGATCAGAGTCTGTTGAAAGAAGTACAAGTTTTTCGTCCCGAGTTCCAGTTAAAATAAATATAAAATATTATTTTCTAGTTCGAAATTAACGTTTGTTGGTAGTAAATAAATTTGATAAAAGAGATAAAAAAGAGAGAGAGATAAGAGATTCGACTTGCGAGATGTGTACTTTTATTATTTAGTGTTATTAATAATATTTTGTTACTTAACTAATATTAAAAAATATATACAGTAATTACTAAAAGTATTTGTATTTATTGTATTAGTATTGTTGTAGTAGTATTATATATTGTATTTATATATTATAGTACTTACGTACCAATCAATTAAATGCAAGTATGTTAAATTTCATATTATTTAATAGTTAGTATTATTTAGTAGTAGTTTCACGTTTGATACCATGCAAATGAAATATTGAACCTAATAAAAAAAATGGTCCATTAGAAAATGAGTATGTATAAATATTTTTTATAGTCGCTACATATATACATATAAACAAAATTATGCAGAATTATGATACCTACGGATAAACTTACGTAATACAAGTTGTTGTATTCTTATTCCCAATTTCTTACGCTATATCAGATTCTTACAGATCGAGCTCTTAGTTATTATATTTTACGTAATACGTAATATTATTAAGAGATGTATATAAAAAGTAAGAACGCCATCGTTTAAAGTGCATACATTTTATAAAACATACTATTCTGCATAATTTAATTTCGCGACTTCTTGTCTGAATTTTTGTAAAAACGCAAAAACTTCAGGTACGCTGAATATATACATTTAGAAAAAGTATTTTCATTCACAATTTTATTTTCTTCGTATAATATCTTTCTTAATATCAAATCCCCAATCCAAGAATTAGGATTATTTCACATTGCACAGTATATAACAATATTGTAATATAACAATATTGTCTGTAAAAAATATCTCATACAAATATTTTTTAATTTATTATTTCTCTACTTTACCTGATACTGATTATTAAAACTTATTATTCGAATTATTATTCGTTATAGTCGCTATAATGTTTTGCTTGAGTATATGTTATAAATGTAATTGAATAAAAGTATGATTCAATGCCAAAGTTAAATTATATCAACGTTATGATAAAAATTCTTTCTTTTTGTAATACGTAAATAGAATCATTGAAGTGGTTATAATGAAGCATATAATAATATAATAACTATAACGAAATGTTTATTGAACATTTCGGCTACTGTTATACATTAACTTGGCACAAAATTATTGTATCAGCGTGGAATTTTCTTTCGTGAGTTTCCTTTCCTTTGCTGTTCATTGAACAAACACATACATGAGACTTCTATATATAGTCTTACACAAACTCTGTACATGAAATATTTGCAATTGTAAGATCGAATATTTTATAATCTATAAACATACAAGACAGTCTCATTTATGTTAGTCATCAATAATCAAATTTAATAGTGTACTATTAATAAGATAAAAGTCTTCTCAAGATCGATGAAGCAAACATATAAAATTATTTTATGTAGTAAATAGTGTCATAATTTTTGTATAAATTTACATACGTGTTTACGTCCATAAAAAGCGTGGAAATAAGCTGCATAATTTTTACAGAGAAATTGTTGAAGTACTTTAAAATAATTGACTGAGCTACTTTATACTGTTGCACAGACATTGTAAAGAATGAAATAATAACTTTTGCATTTATAGAGTTAACTAAGTCAATGTTTTATCTATGTATCCAAACAATTAGTAGATAAAAGCCCGTATAATAGATCACAGGTAACAATAAGTAAAATCTATTATTAATATTTAGTAATCACTTTTTCAAATATAAAAGTTCTTTATAGAATAGAAATTTCCTTCTCTGTTTGTTTTATTACAGAAAATACAATTGAATTTTTATTTATTTTTCGAAAAATTTTGCTAACTTTTTACATAATTTACATAATCTTGAAATCCCTTTTCCCAATTCTGACTTGCAGCTGGAGCAGCCGTATAATAAATAGCACGATCGATGTGTTTTCCACATCCGTGAATACGAATACGTGATGTCGTGAATGATATATTTCTCGCACAGACTCATTGCAAATCACGGCCAATATGAACGACATATTTTGAAATTCAAATATTCTCGCCATTGACTTCTGCCTATGTCTGAAATGCAGTATATACCAAATACCAATTACGTGAATGTGAGCGATTATCTTGATGACCATATTTTCGACAACAAATTATTCCAGCTTTCAATTAAATCGATAATTTGAAATATCGATCATTTGAAATCAAACAAAAATGAAAAGAGATTGTAGCGAATCAACGAAAATCCTAAAGAAGTGAATCGTTGTGAAGTCACACTCAAATATGTTGCAGTTTTTTAAAAATATCGGTATTTTTCGTTTAATTTAACATAATATATATTCTAACTTGTAACCTTATGTAATTACTGTCATGTAAGTAACATGGGTGCTAATGCAACTAAAAAGGGCTAAATAAAGAAAAGAAAGAATATACATAAAACATTCAGAAATGTTTTAAGACTTTGCCAATTTGTAATGCAGGACATTCAAGAAGAATATGCTATTTAAATAATAAATATTTATATAATGTTTTTATTTTTTTTATATTAATTCTCCAAGTAACAAGAATGTAGAATTTTTCCTTCTAATTTTATTTATTAAATATTTATTACATTTTGAAAAGTATTATATTTTGAAACATCTTTGATTGTTTTTTTTTTTAATTTAACAATAAAATCTTGAATAATGAATTTTATTCATTTTTATAATTAAATATATCTTCGTTCATCCTTTTACTGAAAGACAAAGTCTTCTTCGTAAAATTTCTATAAGATGCTTACTTTATCAAATAAAAGAGATATGCTTATAAATATAAAAACAATATTTGCATTACAAAAATAAAAAAAAATTGTCATTTCTTAAAATAATCAGTTTATCAGTATACATATACTTCACAGCTAAACATCTTTTATTCATCTTATGAAAGTCTAGTATGTTATGATCAAAATTAATACGATAAATATTTAGAATTATTATTTTAACAAGGCTTAAAGACAATATTTAACAAATTATATTTTATAAAAAGCAAATATTATTTTTAAGAAATTATATTTTAAATATTAATTACATTTTAAATATATTAATTTCTATCAACATTATATGTGTATATTAATTATATTTTACACTCTTTAAACTTATAGTTTCCAAAAATTTGGTTGAGGAATCCATTAAATCTTCCATCAAAACCAAAACGACAAAATTTTATCAGTACCGTTATGTTATATTGGTTAAAAAGGGAGAGAAAAGCAGGTTACAAAACTTTTCCACTTTAGACCTTTTAACTCTCAACTAGTCCGTCTAATTTGGAGAGAAGCGTGCAGACGATGTTCTTTCAAAAATTGACGGCCCACGGTACTTTTCAACAGAGTTTCTCAAATATTTTGTTCTTCTGGAAACGTTTCAGCTTCGCTACAAGAGAAATAAACAAATTTTTGCGTTAGCAGAAACTTGCATTCCTATCTTGGATCTTGTCGATCATAGAATAGAGAAACGACAGAATAAATGCTTCCCTCCGTAAAATGCTCTTTTTGGATTATTATTGTATGAAAGAAAATCATTAGAAATTAAAAAGAAAATCTATATGGATGTAAAAGCGCCAAATCGACATTATTTCCGGTTTTGCTCAATTCAATAACCCCATGAATTGCAGGCAAAAATACTGATATGTTTTCTTTGATCTTATCTTCCTTTGTTTCATTTCTTCCTAATGTAAAATATTTATATACACATGACTTGAACGTTAATATTCGGGCATTTCATGATTCTTTAGTATTATTTAACTTGTCTTTCTAATTTAAGAAAAGTATATGTATTAAATAAATAAGATATATGTTTCTTTAGAAAATACAATATTTTAATGTATATATATTTTAATATATATTAAAAAGTTATTAACATATATTAACAAATATATTGAAGATAATTAGAAATTTGTTCTAATATATTAAAGTCAATTAGTTAAATGTTTTAAATACAACAATACAACAATATTTCACTCATTATAATACCCGAATATTATTGCAAGCCACTGTACTGAATTTCTAAATCAGTTGTCTTATTTACTTAAAAATATTTTTGGATTATTTATAATTTCAAAGAAGGTTTATCTAGTAAGATTTGGAATGGACGAGTGATTTTTTAAATATTTGGAACTGGTACAGTTTGAGGATCTCTGAGTTTGAAAAAAACAGGCCAGGTGTGACTACAGTGCGTTGAAAAAGGGTGTCTGCTCGATAGGGACTAACCACACTAACTACAGTACAAAAATGAACAAAACAAAAAGTGGGTCGAAGTCCACTTGGGAATTGAAAATAGACTGTTTTAACTTCAACAATCAAACACTGAGTAGTCACATGGTACTCAACACACTATTCTTTACAAAGCAGAAGTGGAAATAGAAAAATATTTGAGATACATTTTATATATCAAAAATATTGTTTATATCGAAGAAGACATCATAAGAAGATGTTCTACCAGATTTCAGAGTGAATAACAAAAATACAAAAAATTATTTATAAGATAAAGTGTTGTATATCAGTTGTGAATATAATACAGAGAAAATGAGGTACAATTGTATTCTTTTCTTAGGAATTCAAAACTTAGAGGGATAAATATACCGGAAATGAATCCACAATAATACATAGAAAAGAACGAAGAAAATAATGGAGCTACATAGTACGAAATAAAACGAACACGGAAGATAGTAATAATAACCTCAATAGAAAAAGGAGGAATGCAGACTCTTCAAAATACGAACAGAGAAGAAAAGCGAAACAGAGTTAGACTCGGAAGAGAAAGAAAACGAAAATCTGACTGGTAAATGCTATTAGAATTGCTAACGGTGGATTCATTGAAAATCATCGAGCGAAGACAGTTATAATTTTCTTCAAATAAAGCATATTTTTAATATAAAAGTATCTTACACTTAGTATTATATATGATTCAATATACATGATGATTCAATTTATCTTGCACATTTTATAATAATAGTAATTTTATTTATTTTATTCTTTATGTATTTATATATTCTATACTTTCATAATAATACTGATAATAACAATTTCATTAGACAAATAAAATATATTTTGACGTAGTAACATTAATGAAAATTTTGCCTACTTTAATAATTAAGAAGGTGCTGTATATGAATATACGTGCTATATGAATATGAAATACGATACAAACAAAATACATTTTTAAAGTGAAGCATATTCTGTGTAAAAGACGTCTGTGTGTCCCAAAAATCCATTAAATATCATGGTACATAATTTCCAAACGTTTCCAAACACGATCAGCTGTTAAAATAAATTATAATGGATACAATGTAGAATGAGGTTACACGTGTATAGTGAACGTTCGCAATGTCCCTCGATAAGATTAGGCTTTTGATATGTACATTATACATACATATATATATATGTATAATGTACATATCATGTACATACATATATGTATATATATATATATATATATATATATATATATATATATATATCAGTCTTAGAGAGATTTAGCATGGTTTACAACATGTTGAAAAAAAATTTGGTAAAAAAGCTTGGACGAAAAAAATTATCAGATTTCTACAAACTAATTATAAGAATATCCCTCAAGCTACTCGTAAAAAAATTTTGTTTATTAACTAATAGTAATTAATTTCTAAATAACATTGCAAACTTTTATAATAAGATATATATGTACCTTAATTCCTAGCAAATTACTATTTTATAAATATAAATTTCAATTATTTCAGAAAAGTATAATATCAAGAATGTACTAATTTAAAATGTACTTAATTAAAGAAGATTTATAGGATTATAAAATTAAATAAGTAGATAAATTAAAAGGTAAATTAAAACGCAAATTAAAAATCTATTGAATGAAAAGTGTTAAATAAAATAATTGCAAAATTAAAAAAAAATTAAGTAATACATTACATGTTATTACACATTATATACAATATGTATATTTTTTTGTCTTTTTTTTATTATTTAATTTGTACTTTACAAATTTGTTCAGCTGGACATTTGGTAAATACAATATGTATATGTTACTCTTTTCTGGTAAGCAAGATAGTACTTTTCCTTGGAAGTCTCGCGGAAATCCCACCCGCTTAGTTAGTTTTATTTAGCCTAGAACCATTAAGTAGCCGTGGGTCGAAAATTCTGACTTCTACAGCACGTGTTAACTCTAGGGGGTGCATAATGATACGTTTCAAGACATTCTGTACTTTCGTTAAAAAAACGGAAACAAGGAAAAGGACAAATATATAAATCAGGCACCCTTATTTTTAATATTTTCTATGTACATTACTTCGACCATTTGATGAAAATTGTAAAGAAATAATATATGTAAAAACCTTCTCATTTTATTTCCAAATCGTTAATTAAAATTAAGATATATATATATATTTTCTTTTTTTTATTGTTAATTCTAAAGACCATACATGGACTTTGTTTATATAACCGTCTTTCTTATCACTGCACTCCTCCTCGTCACGTCATTTCTAAACGTATAAATCTATAAAAAGCATACCTACTACCTGTAACTTATACCTATACTATTTCATAGGCATTTGCTACAATTAATATTAATATTTGGTCCATGATATTCAAACAATTAATAGATAATATCCCTCATAAACCCTCATACCTCATAATAGATAATAAGAATAAGATCTATTTTTTAATAATGATAGATAAAGTTTCCCAGAAAAGACATGTATTTACCAAATGTCCAGCTGAACAAATTATAAAGTACAAATTAAATAATAAAAAAAAAGAATAAGCATTTTACACGTAATATACGTTACTATGTCACTCTTTACAATAAAAAATACTCAACATGCTATAGGATACGAATGCCTTAATAGTCAACTAATTTATATTAGTCAGAGTTCATTATATTATGCAAACATAGTAAGTAATTTGTTAGAATCAACGTTACGTTAACGCACCATTTCGTTTTAATACTTTTTAATTAATTTATGTTATTGAATTCTGTTTTCCAACGTTATGATTATAAAGGGGAATTCCAAAAATTTCGTTAATATTTTCATTACTATTTCTTCTTCCTTTTGCATTTTACGATTTTATGAACTTCCAAAGAAACCAAGGTATCTATAGTATTATAGGAAATTATCTCTTTTCAAATCACAAAAATGTTTCTTATGTTTCTGGTTTGTATAGTGAACTTCTGTAAGATTACATGAATATTCCAATACACTTTTCTCCAATATGATTTCTCTGTTTGGTCGCTAATGGATTGATACTGGTAACCTGTGACCTGTAGCTTGTAACTTGTACAATGTCGCTAATAGTATTAGTTTCGCTAGTAATATTATCATTAGTAACATTAATATTATTAGTGAAATTTTACGAGTTAGCATGCGAAGCTAATAAATTCTCTTGCATAATAGCATTAAATTTGGCAATGAGACAAAAGAAGATCTTCCAGTAAATTTTACAAATTACAATTCAGCTAATCTAACTTCTCCATTTCATGTGAAATTGTAAAATTATAAAATAGAAGTTTAGAACGTGTAACTTATAACTTCTCAATTCATTAATATCATTAATTGATAAATCATTGTGCATAGTATTTAATATAGTATTTATAATATTAATAATTAATAATATAAAATAATAATAATACATAATAATTATAACATAAATATAATGAATAAGAATAATATATTATAATATTCTGCTATAATACTTCTTGCATTTCATGGTCTTACTCAATTCACAAATTTTATTTCCCTCCATAAGTAAAATCAAATTCTTATTTCTTATTTGTTTCTATACTTCGAGCGATTCATTGTTCAGCGACCAGAAAGTGTCGCCGGACGTGAGGTAAGAAATTTTCAAAGACAATATGTTTTCTATAAAACAAGTAGCGGGAGTTTATAGAATCTGCACGGAATAAGCATCCGGCGCGAAGGAAGACAGTCGCTCTTGCGGCTCGGTTGTTTACAACGGAAGGATGGTACGTGTGTCCCTGGGCTTTGGCCAAATGTCTTTATTACCTCACTGTTCTTACAGACTACAAATACGGCAAAAGTAACTTTTCCTTACGTTAGTTCAAACATAAGATATATGAACATGGAGCTCAAAGGATGTGTTAAGAAAGAACCATAAAGATGAAGAAACTACAGTTACATTGTTACTTACGCTTATGTCAGCTGAGAAAAGTTAAAGGAAAAATTTAGTAAACATCGAATTATTAGAGTTTTTCTTTCGCAGCACAGCATCTACAAAGTAACATAAGGGATTTATTTCGAAAGAACGCCATATATCAGTAGATAATTTACGGAACTTGTATTTTTATTGCTAAGGACGCAGTCTTAAGAATAATTGTGTACGTATATGTATACAAGTACCCTGTATCTAAAGTTCAGTCAGTTTATGAACTATTCGTCGTACTTAAATTCTGGTACGACGGGCGTGCAGGGAAATTGAAAGAAAGAGGTAACATTTTTCTTCTTTTTTCATGTTTTCAGGATAAAACTAAGGTTTCTTTTAAAGGTAAAACTATTTTTGTATTTCTGTATTTACAAAGAATACTACAGATTATATATATGTATATATAACATACGTATGTATATACAGAAATACAATAATTATTGTCTTTTCTTTCAATAGATAATAAAGAAAGTTTACTCAAGATTTTTTCAAGAAAGATTAATATAGTTAGAATTATTATATAAGAAGTTTGAAGTACTTAATGTATCTTTATAATTGTAAAAATAATTTACATATACCTTGTTAACTTTATCACAATATTTATCACATAATTTTATCTGAATCTTGGAGAATCTGGTATATTTATAAAAAATGCTAATAATTACAGAGGAGTTAAGATAACCTGGATATATTAAGTTATTATTGTATGAATAATTAAAAATTAGTGTTATAAAAGGTTTTAAATTTTATTATACAGGGTAGTTACAACTGGATTATTTATAATTCTTCATGAGTAAATAAGAAAAAGGTATAAAATATAAATAAAATCTTTTTAAGGTTTATCTTTCAATGAAACCCAGTTTAAAATTGCAAATGTATGCAGTTATAGTTGAAATACAATAAAATACGGTTTATCCAGAGGAATATAACATAGTACATCCCTATGTATATGCATATTTTTCATTTGCATATGCTTATGCATCATACATAATATTTTGAACCAATTGATTCAAATTTTCAGTATCTCTATCGTAAACTACAGTTTTAAGATGAATTTACAAATAAAAATCAAGTGACATAAAATCTGAAAATTTTCAGAGCCAAGTGATTATTTCTTCACAGATAATCCAATATTTTAATATTGTTCGTTAAGAAAGTTACTTTTACATACTTACTTTCTAGTTGAAGCGTTCTAGCTGAAGCACCGTCATGTTAAAAACATTCTTGAAGTCGAGTAGCATAAATCTTAAGTGCATACATATATAATGAACTTAAAATTTGAATTTTTTAAAAAACCAAACCTCCAACGGAAAAACGGGATTCTACATTTTTCATTACATTATACAGAGATTCCCTTATAGCAGTTTATAAGCAATTAATTTGAATTGCTTTTAATTAATTTGTCACTTTTAGAATAGCCGCAAAGTATTTGTTGGAAAAATTAAATTCTCAATAAATTTATATTATTTTATAATCCATAAAATAAGTACAAAACTTGTCATTAAGAATGTCATACAAAATTGATTACAATAAATTTAATAATATAAAATTTTTTGCAAGCCTCACTTCTGGTAAAATATGTAAAACGACTGAATTTATTTATTAGATAAGGTCATTCATAAAATAAAATTTGCAATGTTAATAATGACAAAATTTCAAACTAATTAATAATAGAATAACTTCAAAAAATTGTAAATTACTCATTATAATATTATGTGTTGTTAGTTAATAATTATAATAGGAAGAAAAGTACATAAATTGTTTTATTTATTAAAAATGATTATCGTTAACTTCAGTTGTATAAAATTTAACATTTCTTTTGAACAATACATATTATTCACCAATTTTTAATTGATACTTCTTTCCTTAATGGATGACAAAATATAGTGAAAAATATAGTAAACAACGATTGTGATTAAGTTATTCATTTAAGTCTTCGTAAATAATTCGTTTAAAACTCTTCTGCACCCACCTTTCTTTGATCCTGGAAAGCTGCTGGTTAAAAGATAAGAGATTCAACACACCGTAGCACAACTCTATAAAAGTTTTTGTCATATTTCTTCTTCAAGATATACATATGGTGAACCACGTATCAAGAACTTTACGTGAAATCGTACAGCCTTCGATACTTTCCAAGAAAATATGTAATTTGAAACGTATTCGATGATTTATCGTATACGTTATATTTCATCTTATTCCGTAGTTCTTTGGAACTCTCCGGATAATATTTGTATTATCTTCATATAAGATGTCTTCGAAATAAAGAGTACCTTTATTTTGAAATTTTACACATTACAATTTAAGTATCTACAACGTGTCTACAACTTGACATTTTATACAATTAGTTCTGAAATATATACATTTAATTCAAATCATAATAAATATACTAAAATTGAAAAAGTAATATTTTTTTATTATTTCTTGGATCATAATGTTAGAAATTTAATGTAATTTTGATAGTTAATATTTATTTTAACTCCATTTAAAAAGAAATTTACCAAGTAATATTTATACATGAATAACATACGTAAATGCGTATCTATAAATCGAAGAATTATATGTTACTAATATATTTCAGTTTTTCCGTAATAAAATTTCTTATTATGATCCTTTTTTCTATAATAAATCTCAAATAAAAGAACTTTTATAAATCCAACTTCATCTTAATTTGTAATACATATATTACCTACGGAATAATACTTATTTATTTAAAATATGAAAGTATAATATGCTCCAATCCTAATCTATTTTCCATTATACGTATAGTTCTCTGGAGCGCTCTGAACAATATCTGCATTATCTCCATATAAAATCTCGGAGAAACATATTTCCAGCAATATCCACTTGATCTTACTGCCGGAAATATCCGATGAAACCTTCTTCCCTCTCTTTCGCATTTAGATTAGTAAATAATCTTCTCCACTTTGTTTTTATAGTCAATCGTATCACTTTCTTGTAGCCATGCATATATTATACCCGTAAGTAGAATACAGATAGGAAAAAACATCGAAAAATATATCAATAAAGAAGTACAATCGAAGTCCAAGTATCAGCTTCTACAGCTGGGCACAATGTTCGTATTACACAACGTAAATTTTCAACTTGAAACAAACGGCAACTATTTAAAGCCGACTACGAAATCGTATTTCAAGGATCGCCAACGCCGCTGGCGTATGATTGTTTTCAACCCAAAATAGAAATTTCACCATGTAAATATGCTGTAGATACGTAAATAGATATTTATATGCGTACATATATATGGATATGTATACATAAATAGCGTTTACAATGCCTTGGAATTTACACATTTATATAATTTTCTCATAAGTATCTACAACACAAAGTGATAATTCGATCACACATTTGGAATTATTGCATTTCAGTAATTTTCATATTTTTTGATGAATAAAATTTGTAAACTAATAAAATGGAGAGAAATTTACGTATATTTACGCGTATATATCATAATTACGATTTACCGATGTGTTAATCATAAATGTTCTTCGCAACATAGAATTTCCATACTTCTGCTCATATTTTCGTCATTTCTATGCATACGACAGGTATCACAGAAGCAGTCATTTGTGCAGAAATACGTATTATTACACACGAGTGCACGAGTGTTTGACCACTGATGCATTTCCATTGTTCACATTACATCATTGCTGCAAAGTTCAATCGAAATATTTTCGAAGCAGAAATTGACAATAACATTTAAAATTTACGTATAATTAAAGAAAACATTAAAAGTTACTCATTTAAAGCAATTAATTGTTAATAATGAATATTATTGAATAATTATAATTATAATAATAGGGTCTTGAATGCTTTATTAGAAAATTATAACAAAAATACAGAAGTTATACATTATAAATGATAAAATGACTGGATTGTTTTTCGATCGATTGATGATGTTTACTAAAGTTCTTGTTCAAAGTGTCATCCGTTCTTGTAAATACAACACTGACAACATTTTTGTGCAGAATCAAGCAAGCAACCAGTCATTTACGATTTTGATATTCTAGTTATAACTTCGTAATAAAACATTTACGACATTTATATATGTTTATATAACATCTTTTTCTTATTTCTAATCCTAGAATATGCTGATACCGTTTGATGGAATCGAGACGAAACAGGTTGTGCATTTAATTATACTCATAATAACTAAATCTAAATTGGCGAAATAGTTTCTTTGAACTACTTCTTAAATCATAATATTACAAATTTAATTCAATTTAGATATGAAATTTCTTTTAAATAGAACAAAAATGAAATTTTTATTATTATTAGACTTAAAGCGAAAAGGTCGATATTAATTCCATTATTATTAAAAAAAAAATCTTTCTTCTTAAGTAACATTAATATATCTAAAATAAATATACATAGACCAACAAATAACATATTTTAGTCTTTCTTTTTTGTAACAAAAGTTCTTGTTACAATGCTCCTATTCCTATAATAAATATAAAATTAAAAGCTATTATATTATTTTATAGTATATATATTGTACATAGGTATGTACATATATATGTAGATATGGAACGATGCTTAATTAGCTAGTTGAAATGTAAAAATTCACAAAGCGATAGTCTACTTGAAACCTTGTTACATAAATTATAAATGTATTTCCATTGCCTTAAAAAAAAAGAATTGCATTCTTCAAGCAAAGAAATCCTGCTTTACATTGCTATAAGCTTGACCTGATCCGAACCATTTACGTTATAGCTCCATCTCTGTTTATCTCTCTAAATAACGTGTATGTAAATTCTATGATTTCGTAACGAAATATTCTTTCTATCGCACGTGACAAAGTGAGTCAATAGCAAGAGCAAACAGAAAAATATCAAAAAAAAAAAAAGAAAAGAAAAATGCACGGAACAAACAGATAAGTTGGTGACAATCAGGGAAGCATTCCATTTTTCTTACTCATCGTAGCATGTTACTAAGCTTTTCGTCGCCACTATCCAATGAGCGTGAGAAACACTGGCACAATACATATGAAGGCGTATCATTATACACGTTGCGTTTGTTTGGAAGCAATCGCGAGTCGCGACTAACAGACAGTGACGAATATTGGACTCCTCGGGAAAGAAACAGTCGATCGATGGCCGTGTGTTCAAAAAGATCCGATCGAACCGTTATTTGTCGGTGAGTATCTTTAAAGTGGTGAACGGGTTCCATTGTGATAAAAACAGCAAGCGTGCTCTCTTACGTTAAGTCTTGGTATTAGTGGCCCTGAGCGACTTATACTGCGAGTTCTGTGTGAGTTAATTACCAAAGTAGTGTATTCGTGGAATGAGATACGAATGATATTAAGCGTGGTGTACGTGTGAATCTGTTGATCGATATCACGAACTCGATACTTTTGCTCATTTCACATTGCACAAACTTCTATTCTACGCCGTGGTTCCACGCATATGTATATACGAATCGCGGTTTTTGTTCCCGGATCATGCTTATATTACGTATAAAATTGCATTCCCAACAAGACCTAACCTCTTTCTAAGAAATATCGCGGCCACTCGGAGCAACGTTATCGATTCGGAACACGTTGATTCTGATCACGTCGGCGAAACAAAACGAACGAACTCACAAGACCATCTATTGGTTTCTCCGGTATCGAACTGCGAGTTGTAATTGTCCGATAACTGTTATATCTCCTTTAAGCGGCAAATGACCTTCAAACGAGTAAAGCTCTTTAAGACCTTTTCTGGTGTGTGAGGTAGTCTGAACCGCAACATCGATTATCTGCAAGGTATCAGTGAACTTCGTAGAAAAACTGTCGCAACCAAAATGTCGTCCAAAATAGTTACAAACGAGAAAGTGATTTTACGAAAGAAAAAATGTAAAACGAAAATAAATGAATCGAATGCGATAACGTAACAAGCAACGATGTAGTATACAGTGGCGTAGTGGATATTTAAAAGAGAAAGTCATTATAAGCCGAAGCAAATATCGACTGTAAATATCGATTGTATGTCACCGTGTGTACAATGTGTCAATGTGTGAAGTGTGTATTTGAGGTTAGATCACCCATTCATGGACCACGTGCGGCTATATGTGCATGGCGCGAATTTTAAAAATGGTGAGTCCACTATTTATTTTTAACTAAAATTTTTATTAATTAAATTAACAAAACGCATGGATCTGTTTAGATTAATATATCTTACATTATTATTAATTCATTTACCGATTTATATCTCTGTACTAAAATAATGTTAAAAGCAGATATAAGAATTTGAAGCTAAAGCTTCTCAATGCTACAAAGGATAGATGAGGTAAATAATAAATAATAATAAATACTAAAAGAATATTATAGAATTATAAAATATTGAATATTAAAATATTGATGAATTATAAGATATTGATCTACATTCATATCGTTTATTTTGAATATATATTTTAAATATTGCGTTATCTTACATATTATGCAGCATGTGATTTATATATAAAAAAATTAGTTATTGAAAAGCAAAATGTAGTTCAGGTCTTTTCTGCATAAATATAAAAGAATAGAATTAATATACTGTTCACAAATTTGATATGCAATCAATGAACAGTGAAAGGTAATGAAGCGGAAGAAACATCAAGGCGCTGGAACATTTCATCGTTTTATAATAAATGTGATGTGAAATTGAAGAATCCGTATATGTATCTATTTACATATGTAGCTCATGTGGCACTCAAATATCTATCTGGAGTTCTTTATGTCGTTGGCTATTTAAATAAGGTTGACTTAAAAAGTACAAAGAAGCAAGAGTTACGAGATGTGACACGATCAGAAACTTTATACATACTGGAATATGAACAGACTTGTATGAAATCCTATCGGTTTAAGATTACATCGAATTCGTCAAATTTATTAGATAAACAGGTTTTATAGAATAATATAGTAGACACACAAACATATCATTTTTTAAAAATATATGATTATTTATTATAATAAATTATTTTAAAAAAGATAAAAATGATGATAATTTTTCAAAATTATAAAGATTATTTTGAATTTTATTTTTAGTAAATAAATATTAATATTGCCTTTTTGGTAATTGAAAGTAATCATAACACAAAATTTATTCGTTACAAAAAACAAAATTTATATCATAATAAATTTTATAACTAGTTTTTTAATTTAATATGTAATCTATTTTTAATTCTTATGCTAATATGTATAACAGCTTCAAAGAAATATGTTTATATATAAAACATATTTTTGTTATCAATATTAAATATATGTACGTAGAATTAAATCTTTATTTTATGTTTCGATTAGTAATACGAGAATAACAAATTGTATAATAAAAATTTTAAATAGGTACAAATTATAATAATAAATTATAGTATTATAATAAAGATATTAGTATTGTAATAATTGTATTATAGTATGTATTTCTATATTTAAAATGATTCATTTTTAATAAGTGACATATAATATAAATAATTTCATTTTTCGGAACTCTCTGTTAACCAAGTTGGTGATCTTTAATCTCTAAGTGTACTTATCATGTGATATCGACTTCATAGATTAATTTAATATTATAAAATACTGACAAACAATGATTATAATTTGTCATGACTAATATCTATTATAGAGATACTAAACTTCTCGAATTCAAAATTTATATATTTGTAAAAATTTCTTTATAGATGTAATAAATAATTTTAGAACAGATTTTTTTTTAATAAATAATTAATTTTTTACATACGAAGTGCCCCACTAACAATAAAAATCTGAATATTTCCATTGATATTAGTTCAACATTAAAAGGAATAATAAATATTTGTAATAAATATTTTTTTTTAAAATCTCTATCAAAACAGATTTTAATATTAGTAACAAATTAGCTCTGATATTAGAAAGATTGTTCTCATCATTACCAAATGCTCCTTTAATTGTTCTTTTCTTACTTACAATATCAGTGGGAATAATTTAAATTTCATTATACTCCGCGTATGTATAATATTTACTTACAAACATTTGATGTTAATAACTGCATTATAAACCGATTACGCATAGAACATTTTGTGGGATGTGGAATTAGGTTACACATTATTAATTATAATTTATCTAATTGTATACTATATCACCAATATAGAGCAATATCCAGTAGATCACGTACTCTGCTAGAATATTATACCAGCTTATTACAAAATATTAAAGCGAAGTACATATATAGTTATATCTAATATTATATATTTTTTAAAAAAAGCATAATTTTTACGACATATTGAAAATATTCCATTCATAATTTTTGTTCTATTATATTGGATTCTTTAATATATCTCTCTAGAGATATAACTAACACCAGAATTATAAACCGCTGTAGCGCTATATTTTTTAACTATAAACAATGTTATTATTTTATTTTATTTAATAGTTCGTATAAAAATATATTCTGCAGCAATATCTAATATACACTATCATCTAAAAAATTAAAAAAGAACGATTGAACACTTCTAAAATGTGAAGAATTCCTTTATTTCTCCTAACAAAAATAAATAAGATTACATTTAAAGAATGTTTATTCCTAGATAGGTAACTCAAGTCTTATTTTATCCTACAGTTCACGTACACTTTATTGAAATAATAATCTGGTTATACTTAAACCATGTAATAAGCTTCTGATCATGAAAAGTACGAGTATTACACACTCTGCTTGCGTACGATATTCGTTTTAATAGGATTTCATCTGGCAATTTTAATGCCGTCAAGCTTAAGATGAAGCTGTGCTCTCAAGAAATGCGGCTACTACTCGCTTGAATACACATCACCTATCAGTTCCTTTGATCATGGCGTGTTACAACAATGTGATAGTGTGCATTAAAGAGATTGATAGGCGTTGAAGTAAACCTAGCTTGCTAGACCCTTTTTAATCGATTCACAAACGTAAAAAAAGAACCCCTTTTCGTAAAGTCCACCGCGTAATAAGTGTGAGCTTAAATCACATTATTCAGAAAAATATCAAATTAGAGACCAAGAGTTGTACAATATTAAATATCATATTCCAATTTTCTTGAGATTATGAAACTAACCATTTAAACCTGATATAAATTAATCTAGTACTTCAATTCGTTGATAATTACATAAAACTTACATAAGAAAAGACTTAGGAAGATCTATGTCCAATAAATCGTTAGTATATATTATAAAGTAATTCTCTATAAACTTTTGATATATGGGACCTTCATCTTGTCCATGGAATGATAAAATAAAAAAATAAAATAATATGAAGATAACTGGATACTGAAATTTGTTGGTATATAATTAAATAAAATTCAGATAAGGAGAGATTTAAATAAATTTATAGAATAACTTCTATCGTTATAGAATAATTTTGTGTTAGATTTTGCTTTATACTACATTTTTCTTTTTTTCGAGATAAATAATCGAGATGAGCATTATAAAATAGTAAAATAACATGAAAACAAATAATAATATTTGTTTATAATTGAAAAATATTTATACAGTAAAACTGAATATAAATTTTCGCAACTACGTTTCTCTATTCGTAATAACAATATTAATTAATTCATATTTTAAAATTGAATTGAGGGAGTACAAAACCATGTGCCTTTAAAATATCGAAATCTTTTTTTCCTTACAATTTGATATTTGTATAATACTTTGGTAAAATGATATTTTGAAGACCTAAGAAGGGGCAGTTATAAAACTTAATGCGAATGCATTTTTTTATTTAGAGAAAGATTAATTTAAAACCTTAAACGTGTTTTTTTCCGAAACTCTATTTTTTCACCTTGCTCCCAGTAAATTTCCAAAACTCTTCAGCCGATTAACGATTAAGTTTTTACACGCCATCCTATATTATCTATCTTATAATATAATCTAGGTTGTAGTTTATAATTTGTTTGGTATTTTAATCCGTTGAATTTTTATAAATTTTTATAAATATTAAAGTTAATCTTTTTCAACGAAAAATAAAATTTGTTCGTTAATAAGTATTCGTTTTCTTATTTTTCAAAATTATGGAAAAATCATACACCACATTGAAGATAATGAATTTTTGTATATGTTCGCACAAAATTTTTTACTTTTTTCAACCCAATCATATTTGCTGCTGTGTGCAATCGAACAAAGTTCTGTTAGACGTGGAGTCAAATAATGTTGTACCACTTCGTCATTTTGTAATTTTGTATAATAAAACAAATATGAATGTAGACTTAAGAGGTTGCTTAAAGAAAGATATAAAATTTACCGTATTTTTTTAAGCTTACAGGGTTGTATACCCCCTTAATTAATAGTATAAGGTTATAATATGCACTGAAAATATTTTTAGTAAAGATATAGAAACACAAGATATATAGGAATTGCATAATTATTAGTGTTATTTTTTTAATAGGAAAATATTTCTATTTTGCTTCAGTCATAAATTTAATGTGAGTCAAACTTAACGTACTATTGTCATAAATATTACTTATTTACACAGCGAAATTAAAGTCAACTAAAGATATTTGCGATGTTTATCAGATATTCGGAAGAAATCGTGCTAATATTTAAACAGCACAATATACAATTCGTCTAAGATATTTTCTGCTTCATCAATTTCTTTTTAAAAATAAACTAAAATTGTAGATACAAATATTCTAAAATTCAATTTACAGAAATAAAGAATTATGTATTGCTTTAACAGATGATAGTAAGTTATCTTTTTAAAAATGGGAGAAAATGTAGCTTTTTTTTTAAAATACGTATAATAGTTATCAAAATAAACATTCAAATCTGATATTGATTCTCTTCCAGATACGAATGATTTCCTGTGTTATTTTTGTAGCAGATGTTCTTTTTAATCCCCTGATAAACCTTCGCTAATCTGTTGAAAAGATTTTCAGTCTTTAAAAATGTTACTTCTATCCGAGTTTTTCGATAAACTGTAAAATTGATTTATAAACTTCAATCAATTATTTATTTAGAAGATTTATATCAATTGCAAAAAATTATATTTTTAAAGCTTTGTAATTCATTTACATCAGTAAATCGTTATTGAACTACAAACAAATATTGCTTAAAATAAATATGATTATAAAAGAGGAATGTTAGTCATAATTAAAGAATATTTGTCATTAGTAAAAAGTAAAGAAGTTAACCATAAGGAAAGAATATCCTTCAAATATTTTTTATTTGCTTAAAAAATATTATATTTCATAAAACTTAGTCATTTCTTACAGACAATATAATCAAATAATTTAATTTCAAATATAAAGTATTTTAAAAAAATGCATAATTATGGAAACTGAATTGAAAACTCTACACAGGTATTTGAACTGTAAATTCAGGATATTCGTGATATTCTTCCATTTAACTCGATAGTCTTCATGATAGTATAATTGTAGAGTATACACAGCGGTAAAGGATCGATAAATGTATTCACGGATTAGGATTATATGAGTTCATTGACTTCACTTTCATTTATAATTTATACCCTACATCATTGCTTTCTACTCGATTATTCTGGAAAGCAACTTGAGTTTCATCATTGAAGATTTAATGCTTTCATATCATGCATTATAGCAATGATAATATGGTATAAAAGATGTTCAAGATTGAACCAATAAACATAAGTGAAATATCTAATTATCTCTTTCATCGTAAAGATAATAAAATAACATTAGTAGTATGTAATGTATATACGTACATAATTAGCTTTAAGTAATTTTTTGCGTTAATTAAGAGTTTCATTAGATTTTATTTATATCAATTAAAATAGTTGCTTATACTTATATCTTTTCACCTGAGTTTGAGAACTTTAGAAATTAAACGTATAAATTTAATAATTATTCGTAAGTTTATTCTGTAGGTTGAATTCAGTAATTTTTTAACATTTGGGATAACTTTTTCCTTTCATGAAAATGTCGAACTCTCTTAGTTTCCAAGATATTCGCGAAGATCTGTCCGCATGAAACTCGCTTTACGATAACCGGATAAAATAACCCATCCTAACCTATCCTAATTCTTATCTTTTGTTTATAGTTTATACAGCTTTGGGTTAGGTGCCATCTTATCTGGCCACCGTGAGATGGCCAGCAATCCAGCGGCATCCACTGTCACGGACGCACAATTATAAGCAAAATTTATCGTGTATGATGCCGATACTGCTGACAATTTTTTGCAAGTATCTCGCATATTTTCGTATTTCTGCAGGTATTTTGCAAGTAAACTAAGAGAGCTTGACGTTTTCGTGACAAGGCAAAGTTGTTCCAAATGTTGAATTTTATAACATATTAAAAAATCATCGAAATTGGTGTTGAGGGTAAACTCGAAATAATTACCATAAATTTTAATAACTCTTCCAATGCATCATGAAAATATTTAAATGATTTGTTATTAAAACGTCAATTGCTATTTTACTATAAATAAATTATCGATGCTGGAACAAAATCAAAATATAACTAAAACACTGTTTATATAATGTTAAGTTTGACAGAAAATTATAACTTCTGTAGTTTTCTTTAATTTTTTGTAAAAAATTAAAAAAGTTATATTCATACTAATGCATTGTAAAGAAAAGTATACCAGAACTTTTTATGAATAAATTGCTCAATTGCTCACGAAGTTTCTCTTTAAAAAATTAAATAGAACAAATTTTAATTAATAAAATGCTTAATGAAAATTTTACTCGTTACATGTCACATTATATCCAATTACATTCAAGTGAATTTTTCATTGCTCATGAGAGAAAAGATTATAATTGTTTGTAATTCCTCATTCTAATGAAAAAATTATTTACTACTGTAAATAGATTATTTAATGACTAAACAAAACGATATATGCATAATAATGCAAATAATGGAGACGCAAAATAATATTCAGAAATATAGACAACTGCATTTATCTAATCTTCAACTTTCAACGTGTAACGTTTTAATAAGTAAAATGATTATTACCTGATTCGATTAAAGCGTGATACTTACATAGAATGAGTCAGTAAGAACTGTCACCTGAAATAATTCGTTATCTACTGACTTTAACAAAAATTATTTGAAGTGAAATGAGCCTGATCAGATGAATATATTTTGATTTTTCGGTGCCTTGTATGTTTTGAAATATCAAGGTGACCTTGGGTTTTCTAACAGTCAGCCTAATCTTTTTTATATTCCGTTATAACCATTCATAAATATTATGAATTCAACTAATTCTATAATATTCTATAATAAGATGACCTTTAGCTGATCTTGAGGCTCAAAACGAAACGAAAATTTGTAAAAAGTAACTTACTATCAATGTTTGCATTTAAAGTAGATGTTCAAAGTTGTGGCCCTTCCTACATGTGTCGACATTTTCCCAAACGACGCGACGCAACGTAATGTCGCGCCGGTACGAAACCCGAACGGCTTACAGTGTACCTATGAGACATAATTTACTATGCACCTATTTTAAACGGAAGCATGGAAAGTAAGTTACTTTTCACAAAATTTCATTTCGTTTCGAGGTACAAGATCAACTAAAGGTCATTTTATTATAGGTCGTTGAATTCATAACCTTCTACAATGGTGTATAAAAAATATAGGGTGACTGTTAAAAAATCTCCAGATCACCTTGTTATCTCAAAAAAATATAAGACATCACAAAATCAAAATAGAATAAATACAAATGAGGATATTTGTATAATAAATAATTTCACTTCAAACATTTTTTGATCAAGCCAGTAGATAACGAATTATTTCAGATGATATGCTGTACAAATATTAAATTAATGATATAATTATACAAAAAATATAAAATAAAGAAATATATTCAAATTATTTAAAGTTTTCAAACTTCTGCTCTCCTGTTAATGCCTGAAATTTATACCATTATTCGTGAACAACTGGTTGGCATTTGTTATTCTTCGATATCCTAAAATCTTTCACCAAGTGCTGTGAAAATTTTCATCCTTAAGGTTACTAACGCGTTTTTAACAGTTCTAAAATCTGCAGGTATAAAACGACTGAACCTTGATACCAACTTAAAAACAACTTTGAGATGATCACCGATCGAATGATCATTTTCTTCTCTCGCTAAGTTATTCCTCTTTTAATCAAACATTGTTGCAATATCAGAAGTGAAAAGAATGTATATATTTATATCTACATATAAAACAAATAGAAATATATTTCTTAGTATCAAAAGTTACTTAAAAAAAACATTTAAGCACCTTTCGTTACTATTTTTAATTAATTTCAAATGTTATATTTCTCATTTATGTATGTTTTTATAGTTGAACTAAACTTTTGAGATATATAATATTTTCTAAAATATTGAAATACAAATCATTAACTTGAAATCAATATTTTTGAACCATATAACAGTGACACACAATAGTTCTTACGTCATTTTGATTTATTTTCTGTATTTTAGGAGATAAAATGATTTTTTATATTTATCGCGTAAGGTATGTGTGTGTATGTACAATAAAAATTAAAATTAAGTAATCTAACTCGAATCTAACTTCAATTGTTACTTAAAATCAATACTACAAATCCATACTTTTGTGAATATAACTAAAAAAATAAAACCTAAGCATAGATTTATTTCATCCACTAAATATTACAACGAATAATATACTTTGAATATTTTATGTACATATTTTTACATATTTTATGTAAAGTATTCTATTTGGTATATTTTGCATCTTTAAATTTCTTATAAAAGCATATACATCCGCAACCTAATACTACATGTATGAGTCAATTATAATAAAAAAAATTAAAAATTCCAACAACGAAAGTGAAAAATATATATCAAATCGTGGTTTATTAATGACGTGAAATAAATTTTGTTTTCGATGAAACTGTAATTATGCACCGAAATATATTTATATGAATATATCTGCAAACCTTTGGTTTTTATTAAATAAATTACACACTGCAGCACGTGTATACGAAACATATTACGGGTTACGAAATTTAATAGATTATGTGGCTTTAGAATATCATTCGCAATTATTGGATAATACAGAGTATACCCTCAAATTTCATTTATATTTACAAACATATAGAACATCGAAACATGCAGTTTTCTATTGGAACAAACATTTCATTTAAGAATGAGTGCAAATGATAAACACTGAGATTAATTCTTTAACCAACGAATACAAATTTACCACTGATATTCTTTAATCAACCAGTACAAAATTTGTAATTTATAAAACAAAGACTAATTCTAAAAGGACAACATATATACCATCAATAAGTAGGACTCACCATATAGATGTCGTCCAGCAATGAATCTTGTATGCACGAATTTATTCTAATAAACTTTCATCGTCTATGCTTTAGTCCCGTAGTAACACGGCAACACGTATGATCCACACAGAAATATGAATTTTCTTCGTGGCAATGTTTCACAAACGATAAGTAACCGGTTCACTGCCGTGAGTATTCGCATCGACATTCAAAGTAAGCAACGAGAAACTGAACAGATTCTTCGCGTTCTCTATCGTGCATTTTCACTCCTACGTACAAACTATCGTCTAATTCTTAAATGTGGTTTTATATTTCCGTCTCGAACCGACGTAGCAAAAGACTGTATACATGAAACTATTCCATAATCTAGAAGATTAAAAAGGTGTTCGTTGTTCTTCTTGTGATAAAAAGGAATATAAGTCTGATTACATAAATGAGAATTTCAACTTATTCGAATAAATTGAATAAACGCCGCTTAAAGTAATTAAAAAATCGCATAACTGGATAATGGCATTTTGCCGAATGATAAGATCGATATTCTTCGAGTTTCGATATATTAGCGAATTAGATATAAAGCAGCATGATACTTCCGTCTTGTGTAATATTCATGTAGCTAATTATTTCGAATGTTGAAATATATATTTTTTTTAATACGAATCGTGAGATCTTTTGTATTTTTTGGTTGGGATTATTTTATATTTATTTGAAATGATCATATGTTTTTATGTAATCATGAGATTTGCGATATTAGTATGATAATTACTAAAATATATTATGCGCGAAGAATCAACAATTGTACTAACTCATCTAATTTGATTGTGATCGCTAATTAGTCAATGCAAAAATTAATAAATGAAAAAAGCAAATAAAATTAATTTATCCATTAATTTGGTTTCGTTTAAAGATATTAATAAATCGTGGATTTTATTGTTCTCCAAACTATCTTTAAAAATTAAACATTAATGAAAAAACAAAAAAATTACTAAAATGTTATATTTTAATATTCAGAATATCTTATTGACCCACATTTTGCATGTTTACAATTTATATCAGTGTTAAAAGTAAGTTTTTATATGTCAGATATTTACATACTGTAACATTATGCTACTGAAAAAATTGTTGCAGTAACTTCATTTATATTTTCAGTTCAATTGAATTGTCACGATTTTATTTAAACACCGGATGTATAAACTTAAACATGTGTTCTATATCAATAGAAGAATTTCGATTTTGATCTCTAAATAACATCCAGTTTTCTTGTAACCTTGAATTTCAGAAGAATCATTTTAAGTGTATCTTCTTAATTTTTATATCTCTTCTTCGTACTTTAATATTGATACAAATATGGTAGGATGAGATCGTAAATTGGAAAACAATGAAGGAATATTCTGTATCTCAGGCTCAGTTGCTCCACGCCGTTTACAAACTGTTTTATGTTATATTTATTTGAAAATACACCGTATGTAAAATGCAATGCATCATACCATAAAATTACGTGCAACTATGTGAAATTTCTTTCCACGAATTTGGCATTTTACGAATTTCATTTTATACCGGTTAACAGTTGCACAAATATAAAGGTTTTATTTGCTCAAAAATGCTCGTGCATGGCGTGCACGATAATATGGAAACGATCGAACGAGCCGTAATGTGCAACTTCTCGATTTTACGATTTCGTGTAAACTTTCACACCAAAAACAGTACCTATAAATGTTTTATATATTCATATTTATAAAATTTGGATAAAATCATAAAAATTTACAAAAATATCATAATGACAACATTTGTAATAAAATGTTTCCTTGTATTATAGCGATTTAATTAATTACTATTAAAAGAATTGTCATAAATATGTTAAATTCCTATTCATAAAAAGCATTGGAATATTTATTATAAAATTGAAATCATAAAACTATAAATAAAGAATGAAATTATTATAAACTGATAAAAATATTATAACGATAATATATTTAATATTATAAAATATTTCTTTTCGTATTATAACGATCAATTTAATTGATTAGATGATTCAGGGCAGATAAAGTGAATTAATTAGGACCGTTTAACGTTTAATTAGAGTATACATTTTTATTCATTCAATAGAGCGCACCCTGAACGTATCTTGTGGTGGTTGAACCCACTTTGAACGTATAACATCGTGTACTTACACGTTGACTATAGTATGTATATTCCGATTTGATAACATCAGGTAAATTACTAAACGTGCATGCCTCGCATAACGACAAGTGTTTTCCGCAGAATCAACAGGTCGAACCTGAATCAAATCCTTAATCGCCATTTAAATGATATGTGTACACTTTGCATATATATGTGCTTGAAGGCGAAATTTAAACAGGGAAGGAAAAAAGGTAACCGTTCGCTCCACTGCTATTAGGGAGGGAACTTTTGAGTCGAATATAATAATTCACTGAATGCTTTTCAAACGATATCTTTTGTTGGTATACATGATGTACGTTCTTTGACCTATCAGCGAAAATTGTTAAAAAATTCCGCGAAGATAGACATGTGATATTAAGTAAACTCGAGCGTTGTAAAAGTTGTAATCACTGCTTTATCGTAATTTGGAAGAATCTTCGTGAAACAATATCGAAACGCATCGCTATCTTCATTCATCCGTGTCATGCACCCCTTCTGTTCCATACAACCTCTCTCTATACATACATATATATCATCTACCAATGGCCTCATCCCCCTCCCCCCGCCTTTTTTTCCATAGTTCACCCGCGCACTCAATCACATTTTCGTTCTCGCTTTTACCTCTTTCTCTCTCTCTATGCGTATCTTTTGTCTTGTATTCCCCTCTTTCTGCTCACACTCACCATACATTATCCCCTATCTCCATTTCTCGCTTCAACTACATTTATTTTCTCTATACTCCACGCAGAACAACGAACATAAAAGATAAAGGAGGAAGTAAAGAAGAGAATTAAAAAAAAAACAGAGAAACAGCACGTTCGAACGAAGGAGTGAAAGAAGCATCGACTACGAATGGTTTTCTTACGGTTATCGAAGGATATCCATAGGTAGCAGATTGAATCGCTTGTTGCAAGAACAGATCGAATATGCATGTAGTAAGTACTTAAGTATCCGTTTACGTGTTATATAATTTTCCTTGTTGTTGGTTCATCGCTGATCATGTCCTCGGCCACGGTCATTCCCTTTCCTTTTCGTGGCCATACGTTCCCCAAGCAACGAGAGATCGCCGGTAGAGAGCAGAGAGAAGATACGTTTTGCGACGCATTCACGGGACACGTGAACCACCGATGGAAAGGACAGCAGCGACAGCGAGAGACGATGGTGTCGAAAGCGAATGAACATATACGAATATCAAGATTGAGAAAGACAGAAATGCTCAGGGCGGTGGAGGTTCAGAGAGAGAAAGAAAGAGACCGATAAAAGGAGAAGAAGAGAGAGGGATAGAGGAAGATATATACTGTACACGTCTCTGTCTCTCTCTGTCTCCCTTTTCGTCGCGCACCAAACCGATCGGTGATGTGCAGCCGCGTGCGCCACCACGATGGCCGATCGAAAAAAGTCAACTAAGAAATCGATGACGAAAATGACGACTACAACGACAACAACGATGACGACGAAGACGAGAAAGAAAACGTGGCCTCTCGAACCTATGTCGGCGACGCTTAACGTCGGGGCTGCTCTGGGCGTCGCGGCGCTCACACATCGGCTCACTGAGCTCGAGGTAGGCGACACCGTCGGAACCGAGGATCGCGGCTACGGCCGACAAGAACCGAAAGAGCAAGCCGAGCTTTCCAGATGTTGTTGCGCACGCGCCCTTGTACACCACCTCACAGTTCAATCAATTTTTAGCCATTGAAATGTCCGTTGGATTTCAGATCCATTACTTTTTCTTTGCCAACCACCAGTTTCATTACCATTTTTTCTCTAAAAAATATCAATGTGTAAGTATATTATTGATAACATAATTGATTGTTCCATTGATTAACATAAAGCTTAAGTGAGTAAGAAATTAGTTGAAATGCATTTGTGGGATTTTGGTTTAGAGATGCTACATGAAAATTTTTGTAATGGATGTGTACTTATTTCTAATTTTACAATACGAAAATTTTTTGGTCAAATACATAATTGATATCCATATCCTTTTATACATGTAGGTATCCTTAAACTAGGAATTATGTTTTATAAAGCATTTTTATGTTATATAAAAGAAATGTTACAAATATGTTAATATATTAAAGAATTGGTTAAAAAAATTTATATTTTTTTGTTTACAAAGGCTTAAATTTCAACAACTTTATTTTAAAGAGATATAATTTAATATATAGTATCATACGTATATTTGTGTTGTCTACAATTTAATATGTACAATATATGTTGTACTGTACAAAACTATGTAATATAAATTATTAAAATATTAAAAACGTTCTATTCCTGATAGTTCAATTTTACATCCTTTTATATTGCATATGTAAAATAACAGTATATCGAATTCAACAAACAAATATATTTTTTATAATTTAATAATTTTGTTAATCGTTGCATCTCGTATATTCAGTTCATTAAATCAATTAATTATCTTTGTCTTTTTCAGAAATAAGAAATAATAATCAAGGAATACGATATGAAAAATCTTCCACTTACCGCCTTTCTCATATATATTCTTTAAGTGTAACTACAATCGATCTTCAATTTGATTATTGTTAAAAAACATTCAGACTAAGCATAAAAAATAACTATGTACGTATATGTATATAAGCAACCGTGTGTTGTAATTACTTAATTGCTCGGTTCTGATTGGGCTGTTTTGCGGGGGAGGGATGGCGATGTTCTCGGTTCATGATTTGCGCGCTACATGTTGCTCGGTCTCCATTGGCTGAGTTATCTGAAAGACCGACGAATCAGCCATTTATTTCTAAACCCTTGCTGCTTTTAACCCTCAAAGAACGCCAAATATCGAAATTTTACCGCTTAAAGTTATCGATAACTAAAACAATTTGTAATATCATTGAATGATATACATGTAACAACACTGATAAAAATTCATTAATAAAAAGCTAAGAAGAGGAGGAATATACAAGATGATTCTGGTATTTAGTGTGTGCTTTTAAGTGTAAGATAATAGATGTGAGCTTGGTAACAGTGGGGTGTAAGAGACGCGCTCTCGTGGTGGATGCACCAAATGCCAGTGTCAATATGGCCGTTACCGAGAGCGCAGTATGTGGAGAGACGCGGACGCGGTAGTTTCTTCGGTCTCTAACATGAAGTACACTCTGGTAGGGAAAAACGTTTCTACGAAATATTAACACATTTATTGAAAAATTTCAACAAAATGAATTGTGTTGTGGAAGAGCGGATAAACAGCATGCAAAACGAAAACGCTCGGGTGCAAGGTATGTGGTTATCGTGTTTGTTAAAAAGTGTTTTTCACCGGTTGTTTACGAATGTTTAGCGGCAGAAACACGCTAGTCTTCGCACGCAACCTCCTCGACGCGCATTCGATCGATTTGTCGCTACATTTATTGGCATTGCCAATTCAATGACTACCAACCGAATCTCTAGAAATGCAAATGAAATCTCCAAATAAACGTATTATACTTTTTGGTGATAGTTTCGAAAATTTTCTGTGAAGAATCAGTCTTGTGCTAAGTGGATAATGCATCTGTGTGTAACACCAGAATTAACCGTTCGATTACGTTTTTCATCGCATTTATTTTAAATCATTTATTAAATACACTTTTAATTCAATATGTTTTCTAATCTCCATGTGAATACATATTACTTGGTGATATTGTATAATTTTTACAAACGTACATATACAAGTTATTTAAAAATAATTACGTCTATTATAAACTTTAAGTATCAATTTGAAAAAATTTTAATAAAGCCATAATAGATTTACTAAACCATAAATATTGTTAACACTTTATTGAATAATAAAGAGAGTGTTTAAACTGCTACACCGACTTTCAAATGTTAAATTTCATTGATTTCTGTTACTATCATTATCGTCATTTCATATTATTTAAAAACGTTAAAATAATTCGTTAAATCTTTTCCAAAAAAAAATCTTTTCTAAATGTCACTCCTGCATAATTCTATTAATTAGAACTCCTGATATTAATTAAAAAATCCTGCATAAGTTCTATTTGTAAATGTAGCTGAAAATATTTATTGAGCTCGCGGCATAATAAGTGCATGTACAATAATATGGATAAGAAGAAAATATTTTCTATTACGTATAAATTTTCAAATAAATACAAAAATTGATTACACGTGATATGCTACGTTACTATAACATTGCCTCAATTATTATGTTATATAAGTATATTATGTACATTTGCTTGTGGTATTCTTTTAAAACTTTTTATTCGTGCTAAATACGTGCGTCATCTGTGTTTAATTTACATTATGAAGTGAACAAGATGAAATTTATTTTTTTCGAATGAGTTCTTTAAAGAAAAATTCAATTTGGATAGAAAAACTGAAATTTTGTTTTAAACAATAAAAACAAAACAAAAAATAAAATTGTTTAATGTATTTAAAAATCTGTTTATTGCTGTCATAACCATTTACAAAACTATTTTTATAAAATGTTTCCAAATGATATTTTTCAACAATTATTTATTTGTTAATGTACAGATACCAAAAAGGAAATGGTTAAAAACAATGGAAGACTAAAATTGAACAATGATGAATCAAAACCATCAATTATTGAGCTGTTTCCTTGGATCCTAGAGTTTAAAAAAATGTGCAGGTGTATACATACAGAAAGAAGTATGGCATCTTTAACAGAACTTATGCAATTTTATGTGAGGTAATGATTATATCGTCATAAGTTTGTATCATCCCTATTTTCAGTTTACCAGTAATATTTTTTCTGGGAACTGGTTTAAAAATCAGTAAAAGTAAATAACTTAGATCTTTAGATATTATACATTATATGTAGGTATTATTATAAATATATATATATGTAATTATATATATAATAATATACAATAAATGTATATATACAATACAAGCGTGTTTCCTTTATGAACATAAAATTATTAAGAATATCTGTAATAGGAAGATCATTAGAATGCAGTAGAATAAAGTGGTACGAAAAATATAAAGAAGAAAGTGATTATATGGTCCTGAATTTAAAAGATATAATTTTTTTAATATTAAATTATAATCAATGGAAATATTAGGAAAACGTTAGGAAATATTCATCAAATAATTATTGTAAAACTTATTGAGAACAATTCTAAATGAAAGTGATATAATAACAATAATATCAGTATAAAATGTTTTCAAATTATAAGTTAATATCAGTAATCAAAAATGTATATAAAAATTATTAAGCATAAAAATAGAAGTAAATGTAATTATTACAAAATTTTGAGGTTGTAAGGGACAAAACAATAAATAAATACTACTACAAAAGGGACAATGCAATAGATAAATACTACTAGTACTAATACTATAAAGATTATTGTTTGTTTTAATTATTTTATATTTTACATCAAGGCTACTTTTAAAACAAATCCTACAATCATATTTATTAAACTTTTTATGCTTTCAGGGCATAATTAAATTTTTATATCTGTTTGATATCGGTTAATATCAGTGATATGTTTACATATATATAATATTAGTACTAATTATTTAAATAAATTATTAATGAATTATATATTTAAGCATAAATTTGTTATACATAAATGAAATAATATAAAAAGTTGTATGAGTTGCAAATTTTAGATAGGATAGAAATGGATTGCATGTTGTAAATTTATCAGTTTTATTATATTAAGAAAATGAAAAATGTTTCAGTAAATAATTTGCTTACAGAAATGTAAGTGTCAGTGTAAATGAATGTTACACAAGGCCTTTAAGAGCAGCAAAATTAAAGGATTCTATTAGTGAGACTTTAATGTTGTTCTTATATATTTATCGTGAACTTTCTGAGGTAAGCTTCTTTCTTAATTTTAATATTTTTATATGCTGAACTGTCTCTTATGTTACTAAAAATTAAACAAATTTCACCTTTTAGGATCATGATAGGTTCAGTTATTTAAATAATATGTCCGACTTATTAGCGCTTTATATAGATATGGAACTAAAAGCATCTAGGAAAAGCAGAGAAAATCATGATAAAATTTGTGCAAGGATTACTTCTTGCCTTTACGTTTATCTAGGTATGATGATGTCCACACAAATATTTTACAGCAATTAATTTAAATAGAAATGATTTAAAATGCTGCAATATTGTACGTTATTCTAAAAGAAAATTTATATATGTCTCTTTCAGAACATTCCATGGAACATTTATTAGATACTTTAATCAAGGTACAACTGATGTGTTGCAGTTATCATCATATTTTAGATCCAATTATAACGTAAGTATAAAACAAAGTAAAAGAGTTTATTCCTGACTTTTTTAATTCCATTTTTAGTTTGTGAAAATTCAATCAATAAATATAAATTAGTTTTATCATTTGCAATAAAATTACTGCCTCAGTTAAAAATTTCATATTTATTTTACTTTATATATATACTATACTATACTTTACTTACCATATTCTAAATTTATTATTAACTTTTACATTTGAGTGAATGTATATAATAGTTGATTATTCTGTATGCTGTATAAGTTACCTTTATTTTCTTCAGTATCTTTTTTTTCAGTTACTTAGCAAATTATAGGATATATATATCTTTTAATAAATCGTACTCCACTAAATAAGAACTTATATTAAAATTTAATTTCACTCTCGTTTATTGGTATTATTCTATATATGTATATATTAATATATATTAATACTTATATATATATATATATATATATATACACACACACACACAACTATTTTCCTTTTTAGGAAAATAATAAAAAATATTCCCATTCACCCAGAATCAAGTATTATGTATATTCGTTACTTCTTTATTTATCGTTTGTGGAGAAAGATAAATGAAAATGTGGCTGTAAAAGATCAAATAACAGCTGCTGCAATTGCATCTCTGGGGCCATTGCCATCTACATTCTCATCAAGTATATTAGAAGATGTATTGCCAAAAGTGCCAAAGAGTCAACCAAATTCTACAAAAGCTCTATTGCAGCATAAATTTGATATAAAAAAACATTGTGAAATGTTTGCACAATATTGCAGAAAAAGCAATGGAAGTGTATACCAGGACGGAATTGTAACTCCCATTGATTCGTCCAGTAGAATTAATTCAAAAATGGTATTTATCTATATACTAATTATTTCTTTCCACGCACATTTATTATATTCGATAGACACATTTATAATTATATTAATCATCACTTTCAAATCGCTACTAAAATTATTTATAACGATTTCCAAACTATACTAATTACTGCATAAAGTCATTTTTATGTAAATAGTAAAACTAGTAATTAATCTATGAAATTTCTATTAGCGCGCACATAAAGATAATATAACTTAATTACAACAAAATTAATAATAATTTATGTTCATGCACGTCAGTCGGAAGATATGGTTAAGAAAGATGTAGAATATGTAGATAATAACGTGAATTCAATTATATCAGATAAAAATAAAAAAAATGAATCTATTTCTTTGCTAAATACTTTTAAAACTTTAAATTTGGAAGAACAAACTAGTTTTAAATGTTTAGGTACTTTTTCGAATAATGTTTCTACGGAGCATGTTAATTCTAAAACAATTAAATCAAATAAAAATCGTTTGCGGAGGAAATGTAAAAAGTCCAATGAAATTGTAATTATCGATTTAACTAATGATATAGTGCTCGAGAAATGTATAAAGAAAAGAAAGTCTAGAAAATTACCATGGTTAGAAGAAGCAAAAAAGAATATCGATTTGAAGATAGTAAAAGCATCGCACAAGAAGAAAAGGCAGGAACATGTCGGGCTTACACATCCATCAAATACCTCACGAAATATTAGTCATCGATCAGAAGATTCCTCTCAATCGGTATGTACCACGAAAAGTCTCAGTGAAAAAAATGAATCTAATATATGCCGAATGGTTGTCCTTAAAAATGATGAAAATAAGATGGAAATCGACAAAGAGTTAATAACTTGTACAGAAAGTATAAGAAAATCGATTGGTACGGAAGTCAATACTAAAGAAGTAAATATTAAAGCGTCTACAATGATCAGTAAAACAGTTCTAACCGAGATACTCCCGCTAACGAAGCAAGTATCAAAAATTTCAAACAGCGTTGTTAATGGTAATTGTTTAAGTAATGCAGATATTTCGAATATACAGAGCGACGAGAAGGAGAATGATAGTTTTAATAAACAAACTGTGATCAAGCGATTGACAGAAACAGACGTTTTCTCAGAGCCTGAAACACGCGAAAAAGTTGAAAGTTTTAAAAAAGTCTGTGATCTAGAAACAGAATGCCCAGGTGTAAATAATACCACAATTTGTACTCAGTATAATTCCAAAGATAACGCTGATAGTTCTAATCGTTCTAATTTTAATGTAATTAATGACGAGGTAACTGAAAGGATAACATTGTCGGAAAACTTAGAGCTCGAAAGGAATAATCAAAATGTCTCGAGCGACAAAATGTTAAATAATACTTGTTTCAGTGAAAATGTTTGTAAATCTGACTACTCTAACAGGACTATTAATTCCGAGATTAGACGCGAGGAATTAATTACGCCGCAAAATAATGATAGAAATGAAACAATCTCTACTGGGAGAATCCAGAAAGTTGAAGCTTTTCCTGTTAAAAATGTATTAGATTATGAGGAGAAGCAAGAATCATCAGGTATACTTGTCGAAATTTCGACAATGCAAAAGAAGTTTGAATCGCGAATGGAATCGAAATCATCAAATTGTGTAAACAAAGCGAAAGATGAATTCTGCACGCGACCAGAATTAGAAATCTGTAGTTATGACGAAATAAACGAGAATATAAGAGAAAATAAATCAAGCATCGATAATATTAGAGAATCTATTTTCGAATCTTATTCTACGGATAAGAAAGATATTTCTAATACAATTAATGCAACGTGCCCGAATGAAAATATTGAAAATAATGAAAATTCTTGTATCGATACAAACTTTAAGGAGCCTGTAGGGGACAAGTGCGATAATAATATTGGCAAATATGTTAATAAGGAAGATGTTCCTTGCAAATCTGACAAGGTATCATCAGAAATCACATCAAAGGAGTGTAATAATTTATATAAAGTAACAGAGGGAAAAAATGTGTGTACCGTTGCCAAAAATAAATATATCGTTCAAGATTCTGAATTACAAGACAATATCGATGGTCTGTCGTTGTTGGCGAGTGTTTCACAGCATATACCACATTTAAAGCCTGAATCGGACGTAAAATGCGACCAAATAAAAGTAAAAGATTACGCATCTTTGAGGTATGCGTGTTACAATCAAATCACTGATGACGAGACCGATACAAATGATTCGTCAAATACTGTTTCCCTATTACTTGAAAATCCATCCGCAGAAATAATCAATAGAATCGTTGGCATTTATCCCGAGGACACCATAAATAAAGTCGAGCTTCGAGTAGAAGTAACATCTAACGAAGCAGAGAGTGGAAACGGTGATAGCGAGTTGTGTAAAGTCATTTCTCATCCGGAAACAAGCATAAATTACGACACGGACGCGCTGACGCATAATTTCGCCCCCATTGAGAATAATGCGCAAACCGTGAAAGAGAATACAAACGTAATACTAAACGGAGAAACCATAGTTTTGCTGCAAAAGTCTCCTAACAGTAATCTGTATATTATAAACAAAGCAGTTGAAAATTCGGAGGATCACATTAGCGACGAAGAGATCAATAGGTTAAAAGAGAAAAATTGGATATCTCCAACTGAAGACTGTGGACAATTCGAAGCTATAACTTCTCTGGACTATGCATCGTGTAATTTGGAATTAACTTCGTACAACAAGGAATTATCGTATCAAGAGAACAAGTGTTCCGTAGAAGGGATCAAGATTGAACCGGAAGATAAGAATTTTGCAGACACCAAAGCATATTCAAAGAAAGCACCGCTGTCGACTGACATGCTTTCTGTCAATTCGCAAATGTATCAGGAGGTAAACCTAATGAACAAATCGATGGATAAGCGGAAATCAAAATCGAATCTCGCCTTCCGACAAAATATCAAGCAAGAGTTCAATATCTCTAATCACATCGCGCCGAATTGCGCGATCCCGGGATTCAATGGAATTCACTCACATCCACACGAAGTTAATGCTCAACATCCCTTACATATATCTGCCACTCATGCAACTACCTTACCACCGATCTATGGAAATTGTGCAGGCAATGGGGAATTATGCGTACCATATCATAAACATTGCACCTCAGTATCGTGTAGTTTGCAAATTAATGCTAACACTTCCCTTCATTCGCACGCGAAATCGGGTAGTTCATGTGGAAGATCGCATTGCTCCTGTTTAAATTGCACCTACGATATCGTTGCGCATTGCAGACAGTGCATACACCCAGCGACGGATACCCACGTGTCTTGTATCGAAAGTAGTCCGTATTTTTTGCCAACGCATTCGTCAGTACAAAGCCCTGCCGTCCAAGAGCATGACAGAGCAAAGAATGAAGTCGTTATAGAAAAATTATACGACGATCAATTATTGTGTAAAATAGAGAACAACCTTTTGCAAAATAAGTCATTGGAAAAATTGGGAGTACAGTGCGATTCAGAAAAAGGAGTGTTTAAAAAAGATGCGGAGAATAAGTTGCCTTTAAAGAAAAGGCTGAAGGCGCATGCTATGGCATATGCGGGGACACCTATAAAAACTGAAAAAATAGACAATTATCCAGCTATGCCTATGATGTCTATAGCTGCTTTGGAAGCGTTGGACAATACACGGAAGAGGTCTGATCAAATCGTTAAATCCGAATACGAACTGTCTCTTACGAAAAAGCAGGAACTGCATGGTGACTATCACTGCAATTCACATTTGATAAGAAGAAATTGTTACAATGATGTACAGGATACCGAATCACATCAGAATCTTGGGAACGAAAATGCAAGAAAAATCGAGTGTCAATTTCGATCGACAAATGATCAAACTAGTAATACCATATATCAAGAATCTTGCCTTCAGAGGACAGTTAAAACATTCGCGCAACAGGAAGAGGTGAATCTATTAGACGTGACGTCGATAAAGCGATTTGAGATAGAAACGATGGAGCAAGAAGGAACGTATAAAAGGGTAAAGAAAACACAGTCGCCTTTACGGCAAACAAGAAGCTCAAAAAGAAACGTTCCTAAAGTAAATTATTCTTACACCGATGTTGATCCAGAGTGGAATCCGTCCGGTGAGTCAAAACGCAAACGTAAAAAGACTAGTCGATGATCGATACCACCTCATTATGGAAATTCATTACTGTAAGAAATTTTTCTGAGATTTAAATAATTAAGTGTACATTACTCCTATAAGACTGTGGCATCATAAACTTGTAAATGTTGTATAAATGAGAAGATAAATTATCCTGGGAAGATATTTACATACCGGCGAAGTGTATAGTACAATGCTCGAAGATCAATATTAGCGTAATTTTTTTAAATTTTTAAGCAGCATCATGGAAGATATTTACATTTTGTAGATTGTACGTATATTTTGTCGGACACAGACAGTTTCATATTAAAACAATAGAAAATTCTTTAGTGTTCGTAATTTACTGTGTATAAAACTGTGCAGTATTATACTCCATTTTGTCAGACTACAAGTTAATTTTGATATAGTTCTCCTAATTTTAATTAAATTCAGTATATTTGTAATCATTTAGAGCAAAATTTCGTCATTTATAACGTAATTAAAATCTTTTATATGAATCGGATAAAAATTACTTTTGTATATAATTTTGTAAATATATTATAATCCAAAATAATTGTATGCAAATTTTACGATTTTATAACTCGTATATAGAAGGTAAGATAATTTACGTTAACAAATAATTTTAAATACATTCTGCTAAGCTACATGAAACACCATGATGTGATACAAACAACTCGATATTTTTATATAAACTAATAAAAGATATTCTTTACCAGCTTTAAAATTAAATTTTCTGTGAGATTGCATGCATGTATGTATTCACAGCATAAAATTTTATGTAGCAAAGTATGAATTACCACAGTGCATAAAACTACTACTAATTTTAATATCTTTGACATTCTAAAACATTAGATTTTATATTTTTCAGTTTGATGGAACAAAATTATTTAAATTCAGAAAAATGAGAAAAGCTGGCTCATGACAACATTATAGTTTAAAAGAATTTGGATAGGTAAGATTAAAAATCAAATAACATAATAAAATATATGTATATTTAAATATTCTCCCTTCTAGCCCGTATAAAAAAAGTTGCATGTTAAATAAGAAAATATTTTACTATAGAAGTTTAACATTTTCTATTCCAGATTAATTATTTCCTCCAGATTAATATTGAAAAATTTCAAGCAACTGCTTAATTCGCAAAATGTGATGTCAATAAATTTGCCAAATAACATAGAAATAACAGTACCGTCATACAAAAATAGAACAGGAAAAATGAACTTCCTTCAATTTTTTAACCTGTCCTTTTAATACATATAGCAGCATTATTTGTTATAGATATACTCTTAGAGATCACAATGCAAGTAACATAGCTAGTCATCACTTTTTAATTATGATTTAAAACTTATTTAGTTTACATGTTACTAAAATAAAACACGAGAAAGTAATATGTATTCAAAAATTTCAGGTTAAAATCGAAAACATCACGTAAAATTAAAGAAATGTACTTAGACTTCGTATACATACCAAAACGATAGAGCTTTGTTACATGAAACGTCATTCAATACGATGCTCGAATTTATAGCGCCTTTACATAATTTATGCTTTAAAAATTTAACATATATTTTAAAAAATTATTCGATTATTTTTCTCAAGTGTTTGGATAAAGTACATATATCTCGCTGTACAAATTCTAGATTTAAAAAGAAAGAAATGTAACTTTTGGAAGTTAAACTTTGAAGAGATTAAAGAATTCTAATAGTTAATTTACTTTTCTTCTATTATTATTTCTCATTTATATATAACACATATATTCACTCGTTTGAAAATACAAGGTTATTTGCATAGTTCAGTGCCATATTCTTGTGTTTGATTTCTGTGATTATTAGCTAACTAATGCTAAATTAGTAACGTGTTTTATTGTACAAAAAATGTATTTGATTGAATACTTAAAAACTATCCGTGAAATTTATAATTAATCTGAATTTGATATTTATAAACATTTCTTTTATAAACACAGAGAAATAATCATAATCAAGACAAACTACTTTGCAATCCAATTTTCTCGTACAAATAATACGAAATTTTGTTTCAATTAGAGAAATTATATAGGTAATAATAACTTTTACGATGTATAAAAAAAGACATACGATATTAATGCAGCAGATAAACGTTTATTATTGCTTCTTTATCGTTACCATTTATTTTTTCAAAAAGAAAAGTCTGATAGATTTAAGTTAACGTAACATAATTCGATATTAATTATTAAAATCGCGATTAAATGATTGCCAAATGTTTCTATTTATGCACATGACCATATGGATAGTTTATTATTAAAAAAATTATCCTAAGCGCCAAGCATTTATTAGCAAAAGTCTGATATCCTAAAATATAATTTAGAGTAGTAACATTGCATCAGATGCCTCATTCATTCGTGTTCATAAAAAAAATTGAGTACTGTGTATGTGTAGAACATTATGTCATAATAATGAATAAACTCGTATTTACATACATTTGTAAATTACATGCATTACGCAGTGCATAGACTGGGTTTTTTAAGAAAAATGGTATAAACATATTTACCTCATATTTACGTCCCTAGCGTAAATCTTTTACGTTTACGATTAGGGTTAGACGTAGTTTGTAACAGGGTACTCGTTTATATGTTCTTTTAATACCTTTATATTTAATTATTTTTAGTTTAAATATCTAAAATCATGTATCTATGAGATTTTTATTTCATCTAATACTTGACTCTATGTTACGATACGTTATATAAAACGCATTTTTAATATACATAGTTATTTTATATGTTCATTAAAGTGCTTTTATCCTTTTTATAGTATCCTACAAATAAAAATATTTTTGTTTTCTAATAATATTCTATAATATATAGTAGTTTGTACAATTTCGTCATTCTTCAAATAAAAGATGCAAATAGAATAAGATATGCATGAAAAATAAAACTATTTTAAATTTTAAGAGATAAAAAAAATATATAGAGTTGTAGTTTTTATGCATCAAAAATATTTTTAATTGGACTTTCGAAAGGAAAAAAAGATTGAAGATATGAAAATTAAAGTTATTTTAGATCTAAAAAGCTTTAGAAATATACATATATAATATATATATATATATATATATATATATATATATAGTTATAATATTTGTGTACAATATAATTGTAAATATATATATACACCTTTAAGTATCTGTAGATCATTTGTTAACATAATATTAACAATATAATAAAACACTGAAGTAAATTTTATTCATTAAAATATGTTTAGTAAATTTTTGTAGAGATGTATATTCATGTAATTCTATACAATTTTATTATCCTATTACAGTATACCCAATTTATTCGTATACACGCTATTATTTTTTTAATTATTGAAAATACGAAAAATTTTTCATATAAAAGTTGCTTAACTTCATAGAGAATATTTAATAAGATATTTCGATTTCTTTTTACATTCTTATTTAAAGAGATTTTAATACCAATGTAATTTTTCAAGCGAAACTATACATTTTTATACACTACTTAATGCATTCTTTAATTCTTTATAGAAAGGTATAAAGTAAAAGGTATAACAATTAGTTTAAAAGATATTTTAACTTTAGTCTTCTAAAACTTATTGCATGGAAGACAAGAAAAAATAAATATAAAAGTGCAGCGTTGTCTTTATTCTTCCGTTCAGTCTCTAAATCGTATATTATGGACGAGTCAGTATAATTGTAAATTATATAAATCTGGTACAATCATTCGATTAATACGTTAATCGCATAAAATACATTAATGTGTACAAAGTAATGCAAATACCTACCGTCCGCATTAATCTTGTTACAGAGTTATTTAGTGAAACATAATGGCACATATTTTATTTTTCATTTTTCACGTACAGATCATAGCGTTACATTTATAACTTTATATTTACATCTATAAATCATTATCAATATAAATTATGTATGTCTAATTTATATCTAATTTAACTCTAATACATGTCTTTAAATAACTGATTTTATAATTATACATATGATATAAAAAAGAAAATATTTTTTGGTATTTGAATACATGTATGGTACAAGTATTTTATTCAAGAATTGGTCAGATTAAAACATTTCAGTTTCTTTTCCCTTTTCTTACCTTTCAGCAAAGATTTGTATACACAGTAATATAATAGAAATATTTTTATTATCGCAAAGAGGTATTTCTCATACATTCAATACATAGTATCCTAATAAAGTATTTAATTAAACACGCGCATTTTCTACTGTTTCTTTTTTTGTACATTCTATTTATTTAACATTAACTACGATTTCCTTAAATATTGTGTGATGTTTCATGAATAATTGTTAATCCTTCGATAGGGTAATAGTAAAATACACAAATCTATATGCATCTATTATAACATGTATAATAGAAGTATATGTATAAAATAAATAAATGTGCGGCTTCATTAATTAAGTATTATATACTATTTCAGTATCCCTCTGTTATAAGTAAAATTAAAAATTAAATTTTTATACTTTTAATATAACATTTGAATCGTTGGGTCCCTAAAGTTGAGACCCGCATTTATTATTCTAGGCAATAATTTTATATCTCGCAAACTGAAATTAAACTCACAATTAAGCGTACGAGTAAGAAAACAACTTTACTTATATAAACTTATTTTAAAAAAACAAAATCTTTTTAAGAAATGTTTTTAAGAATTATACTACGTTAATATTTTATCGCATTTCCGTGAGTATCTACGACTGCCTGCAGACGTGTGGCCATTATTTCCATTAATTTTTGTATTACTGAAATCGGAATCGTTTCCCACACTTCTACTCTTTTCTTTCCACTTCCTTTATTTTTTATATTACAATTTTCTAATTGATCTTTTAATTCTCTCCATAAATGTTCTATTGTATTCAGATCCGGTAATTGCGGTGTTTTCAATAATATTAGGACATTATAATGCAACCATTCCTTTCTTATATGCATATCAATATCAATATACCCAGATATTTCATCTTCTCCACTGTTTCCTCTATAAATTCGATATTTCCTGTTCCATCTGCTGCCGTGCAGTCTCGTATCATGATTAATCTCCCATTGTATTTAAAAGTTGGTCATATAGTCGTATGAATTTTATGGAACTGCACATTCGACCGTCTGCATACTATTTCTTTACCGTCCACACCAAATAAATTAATTTTAATTTCGTCAGAAAAAATTAAATTTTTCTAAAAACTTTCTGGATAATTTACATGTTTGGCAAATTGCAAATATTTTAGTCTATTTACTTTGGAAATATTAGGTCTTTCTTCGAGATACTCGATCGTGGTACCCCTCTCTATGCAAAACTTGACAAATTGTTCGCCTTGACAGGCTTGCTAAGTCTTGAAGAATCATCTATTGGTAATTTTGGCACATTAGTAGTGAGCTTAATTTTAATTTCTCGCACTACGTATCTTTCATCATGCTCGGAAAGAATATTTTTCTGCCTCGATCTCTCTTATTTCTTACTGCTCCTTCGTATTTAAATTTATTTATTATTTTATGTACAATAAAATGGATTCTACCATTAACTATACTACTGATTTCCCACAGACAACTTTCTTTACAAAATATCCTCCCTTTACGAAATATACAATAACTTATCGAAGAGAAATATCAGTTTCTTTTCTTTCCGAAGTAATTGTTAAACTGGTGCGAAATAACAAACGAAAATCAAAGCAAATTATGCTATGTGCCTTACAATGTGGGGTAACCGTACCTCTATAATAAAATCGAAAAACAAATGCGTAACAATATATTGGGGGATTCTTACGCTCGATCTTATATTGGTAAAATCGTTGTATGTCTGGGAATATTAATAAAGAAAACAAGATTAATTTATTTGACTATTTCTTTTCAGCAATCGAACTTAAACTGTAGTACAATACTTTTTGCTGTATTTTATAAAACATGGATTTAGTATGCCCAATTTTGCTAGGTGTACATAAGTTTCGAAAAATTATATTAGGAAGAAAACAAATTTACAAAGTTATAAATTTACAATGTAATTATAGAAGAACCGTTCAATTACATTACATTTCGTGAATTTACAAATAAATTTTCCTTTGTGTCATATAAGTATGTCTATACTTTTATTTTATTCTTTACGCCGTTTAGTGACATATTGTATGGTTTGAAATATATAAGCAATCTTTTATACATATTTCTAAAATTCAGTTCTTAAATATTTAAACGAAAATACAATTTTCTACAAAATAGTAAAGGTAGTTCACACCTTTGTCAATGTCTACGCAGTATCATTTACTATTTTAGGATACAAAATAATTCGTTATCTTACTTTTACATATATTGCAGACAAATAATTTTTTATTCTTAATTGAATTTCTCTTAGTTGAATTAAAAAAGTATTTTAATTACATGACGAATATAATATGTGTAAAAGTAATGATCTCGAGTAATTTATAATTTACAAACTGACTAAGAATAATTATCATAGTTCTTTACAATTCTATTTAGGCAATCAAATGGAATGGCGAGTGATTAAAAGCTTGCATTATTAAGGTCAAATAGTACTACACAATAATGTGACTTAATTTGCTAAATATAATGCTTACTAAATATAATACTTGCAAACAATACATAAAACAATTTAAGTAAAATAAAAATATCTCTTTTACATAAACACAGAAAATACAAAACCGCGTAAACAATTTTATTTTGTGTTTAATTTTTAACATAAGATACACACTACTTTATTAGAAAAGTAACAATTAATTACTATTTTAATAATATTTCGAAAATACTAAAAATTACGTCTTTTTGTATAATTCTTGTACTTTGGGAAGAAAAAAAAAAAACAAAAATGAAACGTATTTTTTAATATAAAAGTAACTAATAAATACTAGATATGTTAAATTACTTATATACTATTAGATTACTTGCTTATATAATTTTTATATCTTATAAAAACTATTATGTAACTTCAATAGTAGACAAAAATTTCTTCTGAAAAATACTTCTTTTTTATTTTAATTACTCCTACATAAAACTAAGACGATAAACTTAAAACTTAGTAAGGTTTGTTTCAGAAGTAATCGCTATTGTTATGTTAATAATAAAATGTTTTTTTATATTTTCAAGCAATTAACACTAAACCTACCACTATCGGTCAACTTGATCGTTCTCAAACTTTTGTACAACTTTCACATATTTAAACGTTATCACATCGCCATCAAAATATACAGCTTCTCTTAAAATATGCATACAATGTATTTTTCAGTATTTACTTCTCTCTCTCCCTCTTTTTTTTCAAGAAATATACGTAACCTGCCCTTCTTATCATCGCCGGTCTATTTGACCGCTCGAGATAACATGGTATTACTCTCCTAAACTTACACAATTAGTATAAAAGAAAGGATATCCGAATATGGCATTTCTCTAAAGAAATGACCAAATGGCAAGAAAATGCATTGTCAAGTCGAAATGTTGTAGCTGGCCCCCCTAGGTGTTTTCAATATTCTGGACCTAGCTGGAATAAACGCCTGGGTTTTGTATAAAGAAACAACGGGAGAACAAATTTTAAAGCAGGAATTTTTATTCCAGTTAGTTAGAGAACTTGGCGCTGCGTATTAAAAATCGCGAGAAGAAGAAAATGTACCAAAAGCATCAAAAAATACAAGTTGGAATTCACATGTACGAAAATTTTGTCAAGTAAAATATCGTAGAGTTTACAAAACTACGAAAATCTGTTAGGGATGCAAAAAATATGTGTGCGGCAAATGTACATTCGAGAACAGAATAATTTGTAAAAAATGCAGCGAAGGCGAATAGGATTATATATTATTTATATATTTAAAAAAAATGTATATTTACGTGTATATAAGGTATATAGGAATAAAAGAAACTATATAACTACCGTTCAATTTTAATCCTCTTTTCTAGTTTATAATTAAAATTATATAAAAGTAAATTTGTATCGTCATTTTATGAAAGTTATTCATATACTAATTCATTGAGCAACAAAAAGCAATAACTTTTTTCAAGGACCGATCATTTTGACCGGGCACAATAGGAGTAGATATACAAGAAGTGTCGGTAGGTTTAGTGTCAATATTTGATATTAAAATTGTCATAAATATTATAAACATATAACATATAAAGATAATGATAAAAACTATCAGCACTAAAAATAAATTGCATATAAGTTGCACTAACAATAAATTCTGATTGTATCTACAAGGACAAGAATTAATTTATAAAATTTATTAATATAATAGGATGTATAAAATTCAACAAATCAAATTGGAACTACTTTAAAATCAAAATATCACATATTACTTTAATATTGGCTCATATTACTGTCAACCATAAATTTCCAATAGATAATACTTTTCAAGCAAACCTTACAAAATTGAATATGTAATTAATATTTTTTGATATACGTAATATTTATTTTAAAAAAGAATAAACTGCAGAGAATCATACTTCGAACTTTTAGCAATTTAATATACTTTGCTATATTTTTTATAAATTAAATTAATTAAAAAAAGGTATTTGGCATGACATATCTTCTCTAAAAGTTATAATTTTTGTAAAATATTATGTTTAGCATAAGGTAAACAAAAACAAGAGTTTCTTCAAAATTTTAGGGATGGTTAAATGGTAACCTTAAAAATTTTGTTGAAACCTTAGTATGTATTTTGTACATTGAAAAAACTAACATAATAACAAAAAATCTAGCAAATAAAATCTTAAAAAAGTTTATAATTTAGACATTACTGGAGAGATCATTCAAATGCTTTCTTTTATAAACTTTGTATCTGAAAGCATACTTTGCTGTATTTACATTTATCTACATTTACAAATTGGATAGTAAGTTTTCTTATTTCCCCAAATTTAAATAACTTTATAAATTAAGAAATATAAAATCTAATATTTTGCAATGTCGGAAAGATTAAAGTAATATCAATAGTAATTAACATTAAGTAATGACAATTTTTTGCACTACAATAATTTATATTTTGTTGCATAAAACTTTATGATTTTTATACACATACATGCACAATCTTGTAGAAAATCTGCGTCTCAGCTAATTTTAATATTAATAAATATTGTTTTTAATTAATTCTCATCAAAATATCAAATTGTCTTATACCACATTATGGTACTTTATGCAGCTTGATATAATACATTTAGAATTATTCGTTAATGTAAATTATTTCACATACTATATAAGAGTTATAAAACTTTGCTTACAATTATTTTGCATTACAATATTATATTTACATAATTACACACAAAAGTAATTTTTTCATAAATGAAGACATTTTCCATTAAATGATTATAGATAATCTCAATTGAATTACAATTATCAGGACTATATCAAAACTAAGTAGTCATTGAAATTAAATAAAATGAAGGATAATACTGCTCAATTTTATACACAGGAAATTACGAACATTAAAAGAGTTTTTATTCTTTTAATATGAAACTGCCTGTGTCTAACAGAATACAGGTACGATCTATGATATCTCCTAACATCCTCCATATTGTTGCTTTGGAATTCTTCAAAAAATTACACTAATGTTGATCTTCGATTGTTGTACTATACACTTTTTCAGTATGCAAATATATCCCCACAATAATTTATCTTTTCATTTATACAGTATTTATAAGCTTAAAGGACCCTCAAATGATCAATATATGTATAATCAATATGTCAGAGTTCTGAACACGATATTATTATGCATGTAAGGAGATCCTCAGATATTATATGTATATTGTATCCTTTGCGGACGAGTGTCGGCAAATAGCCGTCCAAATCTGTTCACAGTTCCGTACAGTTATTTTGAAATGGCTGGCGTATGTCTATTTTTCCGAACGATAATCTTATGCGTATGGATACAGTAAACTAAACAGTATTATGTTCTTGATGAAAGAAAATTATAGATCTTTAGAAATCTTATCTTCCGTTTAACGTAAACTCGCGATGCAGGATGATGGTCGAGTCACAACGAATTTCGATCTTTCAGTGACATTGCCAGATGAATCAGAAAGCTTTTTATATAATTTATATATTTTTTATAATACTTCATACGAGATGCCTAAAAGTTCCAGAAAGAGCATGTTCGATAATGATAATAGTAATGACGAACATTATTTTGAACCTGACAAGATAGAAGGTGACGACAGTGCTTCAGACAATGGAAACGAACTCCGTTCAACAAGGAATCGGCTCAGATGTTTCAATATTTCTAGTAATAGCGACAGTGATGATGAATTAAATATTGATGAAAATAATACAAACCTCGACAATGAATAACGCAAACGTTCAACATGTATATTTTCTCAACTGCGCGCGCCAATACCTCTCGTCCACAGCGACGCTCGCTCGTCTTCAAAGGGTTAATATATGTATAGTGATTATTTAAGAATCTCTTTACATGCACAATAATGTTAAGAAGTCTGAAATATTGGCAATATGCATGTATACGCGCGCGCGCGTGCACGCGATCACGTAAGGACCCTTTTACGATGCCACAGTCTTATAGAGTAATAATGTACAGTTGATTATTTATATCTGAGGAAAATTTCTTACAATAATGAATTTCCATAATATCGATCATCGACTAACCTTTCTCCATTTGCGTTTTGACTCACCGGACGGACTCCATTCTGAATCAGCATCGGTGTAAGAATAATTTACTTTAGGAACGTTCCATTCTTCCTTCTTTCTTCCCGTAGAGGCGATTATTTCTTCTTTACTCTTTTGTACGTTCCTTCTTACTCCATCAGTTTTCTGTTAAATCAGTTTAAAATTGATTTTTTTCCGTTGTGTGGATGTTTTAATTGTTCTCTGGAGATTCTTGATAATACGATATTATCAGTTCGATGCTTTGTCGATCGAAATTGGCATTTTTACACCCACTGTCTACAAAGTGTAGCTTTATATATGTGTTGATGTTAACAATACGCCTCCATGCAGCAGTTACTGTAAAGTAACGTACATTTATCTAACAAAAGGAAGCGAATCGTTCTCATAATGACGACTGACGTTAACATTGTCAGTAGAGAGGCGTATGTTGAAACTATAAACGAATATAGCGATTTGTAGACAGTGAGCTTTAGTCTTTCTTTCGCAAGATTCTGATGCGAACTGGCAACGTGTACGTCTTTATTATAATTTCTTTCTATCATATGCAAACCGCAGTAATAATCACCATGTGGTTTTTTCTTTTCATAAGAGATAGTTCGTATTCGGATTTAACAATTTCATCGGACTTCTTTCGCGTACTGTCTAACGCTTTTACGGCAACTACAATCTATCTTAGGTATAGCTGAATAACTGTCTATTTTTTCAACTTTCATTGGCATTTTTCCGTAAGTTATAGCATGTCTTTTTTAAAAAGGCAACCTATTTTTTGTATCATCTTTAAACATTCTTTCCAAGTGATACTGTACTTCAAGTGCCACCAATGATTTATTTTGTAAAGGAATTTTTCCACCTTACACAATAATTGATAAAGTTTTGGTATTGATGAGTGCACTGGGAAAAAATAGGAAATATTCTGGCATAAATATGGATATCCGTCGCCAGACGTATACACTGTTTGCAATGTGCGACAATATAGTAGTGCAATTTAGCAGCAATACAATCTTTTACATGGACTACTCAATTTGGCGTGCGAATGAAGGAAAATTGTGTACATTAATTTGTAAACTACATAATACTGATGTACAATACATATGATATGACACATATAATTCTATATTGCCAACACAATTTCTATAGATCAATAGTAAAATGGTTGATGAGTATCTGCCACTTTATGTAAATTATTACATCCTTTTGGATAATATTATTATCTGCGATGACACACCAAATACTTCGTTAAATACATAGGGCACATCTTTAATATGTTTGCGAATATTATTATCGCACTTATAGTCTATTATATCCTGCTTCTTAAAGTTTGCACCAATATACGAAATTCCATTATTTCCAATATTTTCATTCAATCACGTTCCATTAATTGCATTAGAAATATCTTTTTCATTCATAGAAAAAGATTTGAAAATAGATTTCTTAATGTTAGTGATGTTTGATGTATTTTCACTTACATCCTCCTTTATTTCGTCGAAATTACAAATTTCTAATTCTGGTCGCGCGCAGAATTTAGTTTGTGCAATATTTGTACATTTTAATGATTTCGATATCATTTGCGATTCAAATCTTTTTTGCATTGTTGAAATTTCGAGTAATGCACCTGATGATCCCTGTTTCTCCTCGTAATTTAATATTCCTTTAACGGGAGAGGCTTCAACCTTCTCTATTGTTTCAGTAGAACTTGTTTCTATTTTATCATTATTTTGCGCTGTAATTAACGTATCATAATTGAAATGCCATTAATAAAAGGTAATTACGATAATAATATAATCTTTTCAAGTAATTTTACAATCATAATAAAATAAAATAATTTTTATCGCTTAAAATTGCGTAATAATGTTACTAAATTTGCTATGTTAGAATAATAAAAATATGTATCATTCTTAATAAAAGTATATATAATCATATAATAACAATTTTTGTGATATTAAGTCTAACTAACATAATCATTGTAATTATTCTTACAAATTATTATATGATCATTATCATTTATAATTTTATGATGTGTATCTTATTTCCAATTAAAAATATATAATATTCTGTAGTTATGAAAAATTTATTTTATTTCAAGAAAGTGCATGTATTTATAATTTATTAAATAGTGTATATATTATTTCTTTGTTTAATCAGTTTAGAAAGATTAATATAAATTTTGTTCCATTACTACAAAATGGGTCATACATACTTTAGTAAAATAATATAAAACAAAAAATGTTGTGCATCTACCATTTCCTTATAAAATGAAATGAACTTTTGGAGCAACCTAATATTTGTTTTTGTTGGGAATAACTTATTTTCAAGATTTGTTTATATTTCAATTGACTCACCTACTATATTTTTCAATTTATTTGTATACATCACACCTATAAACAAAAACATAATTTAATGTAATATAATGTATATTTATAAAAAATATTATAACATTACATTCATAAAAATGAATAACTACTAATATTATATTAAAATTTTACATAAACTCTAAAAATATGAAATAAACTTACCTCTGAATAATATTACTTCTTAAAGATAATACATTTATGTAAATATATTATAGTTTATTATATTCTAATAAGATAGATGAAAAATATGTAAATATGTATATCACATTACCATTTTTTTCACTTAGGAAAATGTTATAGGTACCAGAAAATTTATAGCTATAAATATGAATCTTGAGTTACAAATTACCACAAACTTTATTCTTCTTTATACTTATAATTGCATTTTTGTTTATATAAAGAATTTTAATTATGATGATTTATGAAACACTAAAAGTATTAAAATATCTTCCAATGTTGATCTTCCATGTGGAAAATTATTAATTTTGTCTTTGTTTAGAAATTTAATATGTAAATATTAAAATAAGTATGATGACTTTTATTTGAAAAAACTATCATTATGTGTTTTTAACACTCCTATTAGATACATATATAAGATGTAAAATATACATATAAATTTGCTTATACAATACAATCATTTTATGATAGTATTTAGCTATAAGACATTTTATTTATTTATTCAAAATAATATTCTATAACTATATTGAAAATGGACTCATATTTCAAGGAAAAAGGCAAATTTCTAAAGATATCAAACATATAGTTACCTTTCTTTGTAGAAACATAATGCTTTCTTCGCATTTTTTGCTGATTTACAGAACTAACACTTGTATTTGTGTTTACAGTTGAAAATTTTGAAGTTAATTTTCTTTTCTTTAAAGGTATATCTTCATCTAAAATTTCTTGTTCTTTAATAGAATTTGATGGCTGTACATTTGTATTCTGTGATGTCCACTTAGCAGACTTTATATTATTTGAAATTTCAATTATGTCTTTATCTGTTATAAAATTTGCTTTTGTAATATTAGTATCAATGTTCATATTTCTATTTGATATTTTGAATTGAGATTTATCTTCAGTTGCATATGATTTTTCTGGTACATTTAACATTCTTGAATCTTCCGAGATATTATCTTCCATGATGCACTGGAGATTTTGTAATTTAGAATCTTCCTTGTAGATTGAATTCACCATAGAATCTTCATGAAAATTTAATACTATTTGTTGCTTCTGTTGAGACATATGCTTCAATTGTTGAACATTTGCACAGTTTAGTTGTTTCTTTCCATTTTTAGGTGATTGACAATATGACATGTGAAATGTCGATAGTGATGATTCACATGTATTTTGCACATCTTGATAATCCAAAGGATTAACAATAGTAATTTGTGAACATCTTAAACTCAATTCATTCTGATTAGATTGAACAATAGATGAAAATAATTGCTTTTCTTTTTTCTTTATTTTAATTTTCTTTTTACATTTTAATATCTGTTTAGGTGATCTGGATTGTGGATTACCACTGATTTCTGTTCTACATTTCATAATATGATTTTGTTTTTCTTCACAACTGTATTGCATGTTTTCCTGAGAATTTTTTTGTCTTAAAGAACTTTCATCTGTTTGTTCAATATACTGCAGTGTTGTATCAGTATTACATGATATTAAATCTGTGGAAGACAATAAATCACAAGAATCTAAAGATTCTTTTATTACTAAAGGACTAGTTTCAAGTTCTACACATGTATACTTCTGTAATGAATGAATATCATTCTCTTGTTGATTTAATATATAATTCATAGATTCATCTGATAGAATGTTGTTGGAAATACAAATTTCAGGTAAATCTTCATTTTTTACATCACTGAATGATTGGGTTTGATTAATAGTATCTTCCTTTTGAAAAATATAAAATGTTTCTTTAAGACTACCAACATTAAACTTATCAGTAGGACTAGAAAGACTGCATTTAGGATACGATTCTTTCTCTTCAGAAAGTATGCTATCTGAATTGACTAAATTAATTGATTGACCAGAGAATGAAGGTGTACTTTTAATTACTGGAAGAAATTCAAGCACTTCTTCTCTACTTGTGTTCAATTCAAATCCAATCATATCCTCGCTATTATTAACAGAATGATTTTGATTACTACACAATTCCTTATCCTCTTGTGAAAGTGTATTTTCTAAATCATTCTTTTCAGCTGTCTTTTCTTCAAAAGTTTTCTCAATCAACCGAGGATTAACTGCTTGTATATTTGAGTACATACAATTATTCGAAGGAGAGTCCATATTTGTTAAATAAAAATCAAATAAAAAATTTAATATTCCAGTTCTTCCAAAGCTGCCTTCAGATAATAATGTTTGAGAATCTTCTGCATCTGACAATATGTACTTTTCTTCCATTTCATTAGTATGCAAATGTTCAGGCTGTGAAAAAAATTCTGTAATGCAATTTAATACACTATCCGAATTATCATAGATTAATGGTGATTTTAAATCTCCCCAAATTTTTTGTTCGTCTTCAATAGTTTCTTGTTCATCACCATTCAGAATACTATCAAAGATAGTGATATTTTCAAATTCCTCTATGGAACATGATTCTTCTATATTAGCTTCTTGCGACAAATTTTGTAATGTAGATTCCCAATGCATATCTTGATTTGATTCTTTAATATTTTCCAGGTTATGTGTAAAAGATATATCACAAGTTTGATTATTTGTTAGTATATTGATTTTATGTTGATCTGTGTCTTGTATATTATTTTTTAGAATTTCAAGATTTTCATTTTCTTTCTTAATAGGTTGTTCAAATTCAGACTTTATATGTTTGCAGATAAGGTTTGAAGATGGTTTGCTTCCAGAAAAAATATTATTTTTTCTATAAGAATGATATTCTTTTGATTGAGGAGTTGATTTATGAAATTCATTTAAAAAATTAAGATTTTGACAGTTACATACATTCAATAAGTCCTTTTTTCCATATAGTTCCAAAATCTTACTAAGTTTTTCTGTATTTGTTAATGAACTAATATTTTGTATCCAATCTGATGATGATGACGACAAGGATGACGATGATGATGATGATTCTGCACACTGATTTCCCAAAACTGTAGTAGAAACAGTACATATGTCCATTTTGTTTAAACATTCTAGGCGCTGTTTTTCTGCATAAATCGTCATAATATGTTCACCAATACGATTTAAAACGTCCATACATTTGTCAAGATCACTTAGCATGCACATTATATTTTTGTCACAAATTGTTGTTTTATCGATGGTATTATTATCTATTGTATTATGTGTTACATCTTCGTTCTTTATTGTATTAAATATACTATTGTTATAATAGGAGAAAGGTTTTACCTCGATCTTTTTACAACATCCTGTACATTCATGAATTTCCTGAACAATGTTCTTTTTCATGGTCTCTACCACTTGCGAATTATGACCATTCATAGATCGTAAATTGTGTAAATGATCATCATTTTGTACATAAGCAGATTCAGTTTGGCAATAAGTATTTTCTTCCATCACATTACAATCTGTATTTATTGGCAATTGTTGTTTTATAGATTTTACATTTATAATATTATTTTGGCACTCGCTTGACAAGAATATTGTCTTCATGGAACTTTTTGGCTGAGAAAACAATTCTTTACCCTGAGTATCTATTTCATTAGATTCATTAGCTGTGTTTCTAAAAGAAAAATTATGTTCAGAAGACATATTTTCATCCCTACTTTCTCTCAGTAGATTTAATATAGCTTTTGGTTCTTTAGTATTTTGTCCCACAGTGCTTAGAAATTTCAGTAAATATAGAATTTTACTGCATTGCACATCAGTTTGTTTTATTGATGAAGTACATGTATCACACCACCTATGTTGAAACATACATTTCAATTCAGTATTTCTCTTATCGAATATACGATCAAGTATATTTTCCAAATTATCAATATTATTTTGAACTGATTTTTGTTCAGTTGAAGTACAACTTGCTGTACTTTCACTAACTTTATTGTCTAAAATTGGTAAATCTCCTAGAAGAATGTTGTTAGAACAATTTTTAAAGTTATCTGCACTACAAACATCTGCAATTTCTATTGGATCTCTATATTTTATTTCATCAATTTGTTTCTGCACTTTATATTTTTTCTTTGCCATTTTTAACCACTCTAAATTTCTTTGACATCTTTTCTTCTTTTTCTTTTTGTCAATTTCTAATTCATCTTCCTCAGCTAAATTAATTAAAATTACCTCTCCAGGTTTTAATTTCGATGTTTTTTTATACTTCTCAAATTTGTTTCCTTTTCTTGGTGGAGAAAGTTGTTTATTGCCAATTTTACTGTTTTTCATGTTCTCTTCAAAAGAATAATTATTTTCTAAGTTACCTATATGACTTTTCTTCAACTCATGACTTGCAAAAGATTTGTGTACATCATATGACAAATACTAAAAGAAAATAAAAAATAAGAATTAAGTTATATAAACATTGCAAATATTATTTAATAAAAAATTTACCTGTGATAATTGGAAATTCAGCTCAGAAGTTCTTGTTAAGGGGGTTTCTTTAAATTCAGCATACATTGTTTCTTCAAATACTAAAAAATTGTTGCATGCAGTTTTTAAGTCAAATGCATTTGATTGCAATAGCCAAATAGTCTCATTTTCAAGCCCTGTGGGTGCTTTAGGTATGATGTTTAATAATTCGTCACGCATTTTTGGAATACATGGACCTAATATCGTTAGAGCCATCTTATTCAATTGCCTTTTCTCTTCAACAGTTTCTTTTATCCTTTTCCACACTTTTAAAACAAGCAAATACCTGACATAATCTACATCTATCAAAGAATCTACATTCTTTGTGAAATTAGCAAAACTTTTCCTGGAAAAAAAGGAATAGTTTATATTACATAAATAGACATTTTTATACTACATTTATTTTTAGACTAAGAAGCAAAGAATATAAAATATTTACATACATAAATATAAGGTCACAAACTTTTGCATATTTTTTAGTAGCAAACTTTAGTTTAAGTAGCACTCTGAAAATATGCTTTTCTGAATTACCTAAAACAAAAGTAAATATTACTTTCTAATGTTATTTGTGTCTTATAAGTATGAAAAATGACATTCCATCTTTTATTATATTCTATTGGTGTAATATATTTTATATTATACCTTTTTTAACTTACTTAAATATATCCATAATGCTGAAAGAAGTTTTGAAGCAAGTTTAGAAGAATCCATAGTGTGTTTAGAAGTTTTGAGTTCTATATCTATATATATTCCCAATATCACTGACATCTTACTTAAATATAAGTTACAATCGCTAACATGCTATTAAAAACATTCATCAATAAATTATTAGTATGTTGTCGCTTTTATTAAATTCATAATTAATTATTTCTAACAATACCTCTTTAATATCATTCCAGTAAAGATGAAAAAATATTAGTGTGTTACGTAGATGAGTTTTTAATTTTATCATATCTAATGTCTTTTCACAGTATGTATTTATACTGGTTAAAATATTTCTGAAATACAAAATATTGATCAATTAGTTTTAAACCATGAATTATAATGCAATTATATACTTTAATGCAAATAATTTTGTTATTATTATCTTTCTTTTAATTTCAGAAAAAAAACAATAATCTTACTGTGTGTAAAGGAAAAGTAAATGTTTTAACAATTGGTAATTTCTATGTCCCACAGATGAACACATTATTTTATTAAATTTACTGAGCCATGGAAATATATTTTCAGATGATTTAATATCAATGATTTTATCCTCATGTTCTTGCTTTTCATATTTCTTTGAGACATTAATAGGACTATTGCATATCCATATTAAATCTATCTCATCCTTTTCATCCATTATTATTTCTTTTTCTAAACTATATAAATATTAAAAAAAATAAAAATATATAATAACTTTTTGAAAATATATGATGTTTTTAATTTATCATTAAATAACATTCAATTAAGATTACAGAATGTTATTACTTGATATGTTTATTTCTTCTTTTTTTCCCTACCTCTCATGATATATTAGAATGATAATATTTATTAGTCAATGAATTATCGTTTAATAAATTGTCAATCAAGGTAAAAGAACTGCTTATATTTGTGTCCTGTGTAGAATGAGCCATAATTTTCATTAAAAATAATTTTATTAAACCTAAAAAAAAAACAACAAGATTATGTATATGTAACGTATTATAATATATACAAAGGTCACAAAAGAAAAACGTGATAAGTACATTTTTGTTAATTTTTTTGCTTTAATATTACTCTATAATTAAATAGGAGTGCTTTAACATCATATAATGAAAAACAGAAACAATCTGTCGGATTGAAACATGCTAATATTTGAAAAATAACTAATAAGTTGACAAAATTGTGTGAAAATCAAAATCATAATTGTTAAAACAAGCAATATTTATCTTTGATATTATAATATTATAATGAGCAGTATCTTAAAAATTCTAAAAAGTAAGAAAATGTTTTATTCCGAAATCAAATAAAAAGACAATCTTGATAACACAGGATTGATTGACAAATGTAGTGAATTTAAGACTCCTTTGCTGCAAAAAAATAGAAAATTTAACTTATCATATTTTTCCCTGTAGTCTTCATATATCGTAATAATTTATTTAATATTTTGATGAAATATTTCGATGAACAAAATCAATGATTTCTACATGACATGTTTATTAACTATTTGTTAACTGAAATTGATTTCTTAATTATGAGTCGAAGAATTATTACATACTTTTTGCGCTATACACACATACTCACAGTCAGCAATAATCGTACACGTGTTGTAACATAATATTTAATATAGTCGAAACATCGGTACGATTCATAATACAATTACGTATTGACGTTTAGACATGTCATGCAGAAAATTTAAAAGAATAACAGTCAATAATCAACAATGAGAAGCTGCAAGTTTCTTTTAACGTGAATTTGTTTTTAGAAGCACATCAAAAATGCAGAGACTCAATACCCCCACTTCCATCAGTCACACTGTGTTACATCGTTTACTACACATACACGCAACAAAATGAAACTAAACGGGCATAGCCGTCACTTTCATTTCCTCGCAAATAAGCGAACTCATAGTTTCAGTTTTTCGCATTTGCAACAGCACAGCCGTACACGAAAGTAAATTTATTGCGATCTGCGCCGCCTGTTGTTGGTGTACTCGAAACTTACAATTCTTTGAAAATCGAGTAAAACGCAGCGCCTGGCGTCGATGCTAGATCAACGCCGTCGTTGTCGTAACATTCAGATCGTCGCTACGGAAGTTGCAGATACAGGTACGGTCGCACCCATCAAGGAACCCTCGTATATCGTACAAAATAACCTTTCTCTTACTTATCATTGCTAGTGAAATACCATGTATTTTATCCAAATTTCATAAATTCTTTTTTCTCCAAATGTTAAAGTAGATTCAATTTTTCGAAATCATAATCGTGTCTCTGATTATTATTGTAAAATCTAGTGTTACTTAAATTCAACATTTTTCTATGTTTACATATATAACAAGTATAAATTTCTTTAAAATGAATTATTATTTATATGTATTATTGAAAAAATAAATAAAATAATATGATTATATAATTTTATATATTCCTATCATAATACCACATGCATGTTTCACAAATTAATCCATCTGCAAACATAAAAACCCCGTCTCTTCTATTAAATATAAAATTGTATCACTCTGTCGCAAGTAGTGTCAATCCAATTGTCAAAAGAATTTCGTAAAATAGCTCACGCTGTCACGTGAGTTTCATTCAAATCGACCGTAAAAGTTCAGTATATACGGTCCTGAGAGGAGAAGTTGCACACCGAAGCGCAGACGTTACTCGAACTTTTCGGCTATAATAACCGCTAGCGGCCGATCACGTATGTGACATGGCGTCCGGGTAGAAAGAAAGTTGACTGTTAAATAAGCGTTAATGTTGTTTTTATGACATTGACCGACCGAAAAGGGAACATCCGAGGCCGCGAATTTCCCACAGACACCGGCATTGATGGTAATGCATGCGAGGAAACCACAAAGGATCAGCGATGGGTAGGGTACCGACGTCAAATACCCAATCCTGACACAACCAACCTCTACTCACCTCACCTCTCATCTACAAAGTCCGTCCATCCGACCCACTCGATATTACTACTACCGCTATTCGTGGGAGAGATTCCTCGGTGGAAATATCATTTTCCATTCTGGAATGCCCACTGTCTAGCGATTTTATTCACTATTTGTTTTCTATGATTTCAGGTACTTCGAAAAGCACCAGGCCCATCCCTATCAGGTAAATATCATTCGAGCAATTGGTGTCGGGGGTTTAGGAGTGGGGTAATTCGTTCACAGTGCGATTGTACGCACGATTTTACCGCGATTCTGTTCATTCTCGTATCAAATAAAACAATTCACTCATTTCATTCGCGCTTTTTTCTTTAGATAATTACGTGATCAACTGTGTCAGTAGCTCTTTCATATTTCTTACGTTATCTTTCTTTCCCTAATAGTCCGTTGTTGACTAAATTACAATTAGTAAAGATTAGTTATAAAGATTGTGTTATAATATTCGAATGTACGATATTTTCTTTTCTTCTAGCATTTTTAATATTTCTCGTGCAATTTGCCCGCCTATTTTGTCCCTTTCATGCAGTGCAAGTATCGCTTAGTTTGTGTGTGTTGATGATGTATATGCTATATATATATTTACACACATGTATGTATATATATATATATATATATATATATGCATATTCTTGCTTTAGATTCCCGTAATCGAGTGTCAAAGTAATTTCGTTTGTATAGTTTTATAAGAGACTGTAGACACGAATTGTAAATCATATATATTGCGAAAAATATCGGTCCTCTTCTTTATATGAGTTTAGTCAATTTTATACGTTACAAATTCGATACTTCGAAATTGTATAAGTGAACTTGGTTATTGTTTATTTTTTACTCGAAAAATCTTAAAATCTCATTCTATAAATGTAAAGACAGATTGAATTGTTAAATTGTATATACTTCTTGAATGTATATAACCCTTTTGTGCATAAATTTTTTTTCTTTTATATTTTTGATTACATATCAAAAACATTAAGGAAGATGTAACGGAAAGTCTGACATTTTCTTGAAGTGCTGTGCAAAAGCTTCAATTATATATTGTCCTTGAAGTATTCATTCAATTGTTAGTATTATTAAAAATGCACTAATGCACTAATTCTATACACGTTTCAGTATATTTTTACAACTTATATTCAATATCGCAAAAATAGTGCACAAATTGATGTAATTTTGTTGCTTTTGGTAAAAGATAAAAATTTTACTTAATCTTGTAAACATAACCTCACTTTTAGAAAATCAATAATTCATTCTTCTACATTATGCAGATTACTAATAGTACATTGGAAGTGTTGCATGTATATATTAATTAAAGTTTTTTCTACAATACATTATTTGCAACGATCGTTTTTTAGTAAAAATAATAAACAATTTCACGATATTTCAATTATGCTCAATTCATTCATTTTTTCCTCATATAGGCTGTAAAGATAGTTTTGAACTATTCTTTAATAAAAAACACAATGTATTGTTAAATATTTCCTACGTAGAATTGGAATTTAATATGATAAACAGTTTTGTATACAATAGTTTTTTGTAGGGTAGTTGTTATAACAACATATTTTTTATACTTTGCATAATTACTAACAATAAAGAATATAATAAAAAGTATATGAAAGTTTTTATGATCATTATCAAATGTTAAACTTTATGTTTTATATTTTTAAGAGACAGAAAGTACACATATAGTGTAATAGTAAATAAATTGACATTTATGAAATTAATCTGTCAAAAAAAAGTAATTTATTGAAAATTTGATTTAATCATATTTGATATTTAATATTTTTATACAGAACGCAAAATATAACAGTTCTAAGGGTGGATATTCATCATCAACAACATCATCAGATAGTCGTTACGAGGGACGTATGCGAGATTCCCCAAATGGCAACTCTTATAGTCCAGCAGGGGGCTTGGGTATGGGCATGGGAACAGATAGAGACAGTCCTCGCAGCTACACATCCAAGCCCCTATACAAGAAGGAGAGAGAAAACAGAGACTACAAGTTATCCTCCTCTAGGGACAAGTACTCGGGTAAATAACATTTAAATATCTTTTATGTTTTTCAGAATTATCATACTTTAAAGTAGTATTCAAAACATATGATACGTTAAAGATGTATTCAAAAAGCTTAATAAAGATTTGTCAAATATTTATATTATGAAAAATTTGGTAAATGTAATTTTATTCTATATTAAATAATAATACAGTCATTTTTGCTATAACCTGTTGATGCCATTCGTAAAACATGAGAATTATGTTACAAGTAAATTTTAAGATAACACAATTTTTTGTAAGTTCTTGAAATATATGATAAAATAAAGATACATTTAAAAAATATTATCAATAACAGAGCATCATATTTAAGAGTAGTAAAATAAGATTTGATATTTATAAAAATATGCATATATTATGTATCATACTCACTATTTGTAATTAATAATATTTATGTTACAACATATGTATATGAACCTGGATTTTAAAGGTTAATACCAAGATTAGGTGATATGGACATGATATATTTTTACTTAAAATTTACTTTAATTATCTTTATAGTCTTATTTTAAATAATGTTTTAGCAAATTAATATTCTATTATTGTTACGAGATGTAAAACACATAAAGAAAGACTATATATGTATAAAGAAAAATAAATGTGTAAGAAAATGAGTAGTAAAATAGATGTTATGTATTTAACTATATTTCATATATTCATTAAGAATAATAAGTGAATAGTGCTTTTATTTATTATATCAATGCCTTTTAAATTATATTTTTTAAAATTATGAAATTGTGTTATAGCAAAATCGGCTGTATAATTTCTTTGAGAATTAAAGTTTTATTCCTTCTTTCTTCAGTATAAAAACAGGGTTGTGTCTTAACATTTTCAGCTGTAACATGCTTACTTGCATATGTGTAGATTGTGCACGATCCCCAAAAGACAAGAGAAGCCGTGAGAGCAGAGATTCAGAACACAGGACCAACCATGATAGGAGTAGTGGAGAGGTAAAAATATTATCATTTATTATCTAATTAATTTTTAGATTTGAGTAATATTAAATATTAACTCTTTAATATAAATATAATTTTCGATATTTTCTAAATGTTTGATTATCATATGGTAATTAAAAATATAATTTATTTCGACTTTATAAATATAAAATTATTTACATATAATGAGTACATTGAATTTTTCCTTAATATTGCATTCAAAATTTTTTTACACATTTACATAGTAGTTGGACTGTAGAATATTTTGAATATGGTTGCAGCTCTAATTTGTCTAAATGGCTTATATTTTATACAAATTGCATACTTTTGAGATATAATATTATATAGAAATATATTACTGATATAAAATATTTGAATATTGTTTGCTTATTTTTACAGATTTTACATCCTATAAAATTATCATCGAATTCATCAAGAGAGTCATCATCTCAGAGAAAACCATCACATAATTCCTGTCAGGTCAGTATAAAATGTACTTCATATGATTGTTACTAAAACGATGTACATATAAATTAAAAGATAGTTAGAAATAGTTTGAAAGAGTATAATAGAGGTGAAAAGAACATATTTATTGAACAATTTGAATTAAATATATTATATATATATTTTACACATATTTGATGTGATAAACAATACAAAAATTTAATGATAAATTATTAACATTTAAATGAATATTATTAAATTGCTATGTATAATGCGTCATCTTAAAAGTTAAAAATTTGTCAAGTATTGAGGTTCAATGGGGGTACACAGGATCAACATCGTGGACAAATGTAATTTCAACTTTTCGAACAAGTTTTGGAATTCATATGAATATTTTCCATCGATTCAATCGTTTCCGGAAATTTTAGAACAGTCTGTTTAGGACAAACGTGGTGATGAGCGAGGAGGTGCAATGGAACGTTCGGCCAGGTTTGGTGATTGGTCAGAACATATGAGTTCTTCGGGCAAGAAGTATTATTACAACTGCAAAACAGAAGTTTCTCAGTGGGAAAAACCACGGGAATGGATTAGTCGAACAGAAAACCGACAACGTCAGTCCAATGATTATTCTTCTAGGTCAAGTACGTCTAACAATATTATATCGCTAAATAAATTTCTTCAATTCGAACACAATTCTTTGCTCACTGTTAGCATTTTTCTTTATAAAAATACAATTTCTCATATTTTAATGATTACGATTTGTTGTTTCATTATAAGTACATTATGTTTAACATTGAAGGAATTGTTCAGTATAGAATTTCATTTTTTTGCTCGTAGGTCATGATAAACATTCCAACTCGCGGTCAAATAGTAGCAGTGTGCGAGATGGTAAATCATCGCGTCAGTCCGACAAACGAGAATATTGGAGTTCATGCAGTGGAAGTGGTGGTGGTAGTAGTAGAGAAGATGTTTCTATTAGGGAAAGGGAAAGAGAAAAAGAACGGGAAAGAGAACGAGAACGCGAAAGAGATCGGGAACCAGGTAGAGAAGAAGTGGGAGTGGAGCGTCAAGCACAAGATATGGATATATCTCCAGGTGATTCTACTCCAACCTCCGAACCTCTGACATCTTGTACCCACGATCCACTGCCTCAAGGTCCTGTTTTGTTAGCCACTGGTATGTTCTATCCAAACAGTACCATAATGAAAAATGAAAGAAATAGGAAAATTATATTAATAGATTGATAATTGATTACAGCGTTACCTCGGTTAACATCACATCCACCATCTACACCACAAACACCTGGAAAACTTAATTCACCAACACAACAAGGAAACAGTAATGCTCCAGGTCCACCGGTTTCATTAGCAAATCTTCCAAGACTTTTGTCTCAAATCACAGGCAATAAGGAACAACCCGACATTACACCACAGAAAGCATTACAAACACTTCAAACAGCCGCTATTCTGTTGTCTAGACAAGTAAGTTTATGTTTACATGTTTAAATTCTTATTTCCTTTTAAATTAATGACAATTATTTTTTTCAATTAATATAACATAATTGACATAACGTTTTAATTAATATAACGATATTACGTTCCATTCATAAATATTGTTTTAAAAATCTATTTACGTATTTTAATTTGATTCTGCTTTCAAATCTTCTTAACTTTATGTGTTTTAAAATCATCGATGATATTTTTTGTGTTATAAAAAATTATCGTACACGTGCGCACACGTGTGTGTGTGTGTGTATATGATAATTAAATAAATATATATATATATATATATATATATGTATGCATAGTAATAGAAGAAGGTCTATCTGAAAATACCTGGAAGTGCTAGTTATTAATCATAAATTAATATTTCTGTATCTTTTTTCTTGAAAATTGTACATTTTCTATATAATTAAATATTTAGTTTCCTTTTTTTCAAAGTCATACAAAATTGTTTTTCAAGATTGGCATTTAAACTTTTATAAACTTTTATTACAATTTAAATTTTAAGATATACAGGGTATTTCATTTAACTGGAAATGGTAGAATATCTCACGAGAGATTAAACTTATCAAAAAAAATATTTTAACAAAATTTATTTGGTTTGAAAGGGAACATCATATGACTTCATTTTTTAATAGAAACTATAAATTAAATAGAAGTAAATAGAACTATATATTTCTTAATACATTAATCGATCTATCTTAGTATTTCCTATGAAAAAATGTTAACCCATTTATGTCAAAAAACTATTAGTGTTTGTAGATACTTTAACTGTAATTTGTCATACGAAAGACAGGGAAAGACGTGAAGTGACATTCTTCCATTTATGTTATCTTTATCTTTCATATGTTGCGATCTGCAAAAATACAATTTCCATCATATGATGCGCCCCTTTGAACCAAACAACTTTAGTTGAAACATTTTTCTGATAACTTTAATCCCTCGTGAGATATTCTGTCGTTTCGAGTTAAACGAAACATCCTATATGTAAAAGTACTCTAATTTTTTACTAATTTGTGTCGTTAAATTGATAATAATGTATCTTTATATTACGTAATTTTAATTGATTTATTTTAGTTGTTTTAATCTTTCAAATAAGAAACTTTACACATAAGAAATGCGATAATTGTTAAAATTATTCGATTATGTTTTTATGTAGCAGTCAGCTAGTGGTGACCGAAATAATAGTGGAAATGACGTAATGGTTCCACTAAAGGTTGATACAAGCGGCAATGTTACAAGTGAGGGACCACCTACTCCCACACATTCGGAAACCCAGGATTGTATCGATGCTCGAAAATGTATGTTGATAATCAGTAAATTAATTTGTATTTAATAAAATCATAATAATCGTAATAATTAATAATCGCCTACTTGTTTTCCTTTCATAGTAACAAGTCCTGGGGCAACGAATTCTGGAGTACAAGGTTTAAGCTCATTGCAAAATCTTAGTACATTAGGTTCCCTTGGAAATTTAAGTAATACAGGTTTACAAGCATTGTCTAGAGTACAGCCTCCTTTAACACCTTCCTTAACACCATCACTTGCTAATCACTATCGGGAAGATTTAACGCAACACGTGCGTGCCTTTCCTGCTGATATTCTTGAAAAACAGGTATATGATGTATATATAATTATTTTGAAAATTGTAGATTATATATTTTAAAAATTATATATTATAATGAATCATTGAACAATATATTGAACAATATTTGGGTAATTGTTTTTAGGCACAGAAGCTTAGTGAAGAAGCACACACAATGGGAAGTTTGCAGTGTACAAGAGTGTCGGCAGAGTTAAAGACGGCACGATCGATAGTGAGGCTGACAGAAATTCAAGCAACGTTGCAGGAACAAAGGTATATATCATTATATTAAAATCATATAAAAGAAAATAATTATATTAAATTAAATCAATTAATCTTTTTTAACATTCTAGGATATTATTTCTCCGTCAACAAATTCAAACATTGGAGGAGCTAAAATCCCAAAATTCCTTCATGTCTGACGATTCTTAGTGTAAGAAACTTTATAAAGTAATTATAATTACAATCTATAATTGATTCATGCAAAAATAAAACATAATTATTAATATTCTCATTAATATTGAATAATTAAGATTGTACCTAAATTATAATATCATGATAGAAGTGATAAAAATAGTAATGAATATGGGCTGCCCAGAGAGGATTGGCTGTTCCATTTATCAGATAGTGAATCATATTACAACTGATTAGGAAACCCACCTCTCTAGGAAGCACAGGAGGCCTATCCACACGCAGACACAACACACTAAGCAAATAGAAAATGAATCTATTCTATCAGTTCATTGCAAACTATTGAATTGTCCACATCGTCTTGTATTACCTATGTTATACGTGTCAATGTTTCATATCCCAAGATTAAGCGGCATTTTAACTAGTTGAAACATTTTTGTTGTAAATCTCGGAATAAAATTCGTGCCAGAAGTTTTAATTCAATTCTTTATCGCCATTGTCTTACCTAATTCCCATATGTATAGGAGGAAGTAGATTTGCTCTGTAATTATAGCAATCTTTTTTCCTATTTAAAATTTGTCCTTAATATATTAATGTTAAAAGAAAAATAATTATATACAACTAAAATTTTTAGTGGACGAAATTTAAACTTGTATAAAATTTGTAAATAATTTTAAAGATTTACAATAACCTAATATATCTTACTCATTTTCTTTTGAAAGCATATTAACACTGCATTACAAACATATTGTGCAGAGTGTGCCAAAATCAGGTTAAATAAATTAAACACTCAGTGTATCTCAATCTTAGATAATTTTTATTTTCTGCATAAACTCCTCATACAGCTGTACCACATAAGAAAATGACTTAATGTTGTATAATTGTATAGCTCTTGTAAGCGAAAACTGAATACGTAGATTTTATAGTAGACAATGTGACACGATAATGAATTGGAACCTTTAATTAGTAATAACTGGGCTACTTTGTATAGAATTGTGTAGAATTAATCTAATTTATAATCACTTGATTTTGATCACAAATTTTTTGAATTATGAAAAAAATATTTATATACTTTGCCCACTCTAATTTTGTTCAAAGAAGATACTTTACTTTTTCTGTATTGTGAGTTGAGATATACCACGTAACTAAAATAAGATATTTTTTACTAAAAAAACGTATAGAACAGACATATATATATATATATGTGTGTATATATATATATATATGTATATATATATCAGGATGTTAAAACCACGAATATTAGAGTAAGTTATAGTATGGATTTCTTATTTTGTATATTTTCTTTGAGGAACTGTCAAGGAGTGAGCTTGATACTTATAGAAATAAAAAGCAACGTGAAATGTAATCATGAAACAAATACATTTGATCTAAGAATTCAAGATTGCGATTGAATTCTAACATTCGTTTTTCGATTACTTTCTTCATGTGAACCAAAGGGTTTTTACGAAGTACTACGCGCATTTTTTTGTCTTCGCATATTTTATTTGCTAAAAAGAAAATTAAAGTTTATAGTGTAATTACATTATACGTTAATTGTACATAGTTAAAAACTCCTTGGTTCGCATCATTATCTAAATGCCCTCCTAAAATCTTTATTTTACTAGCTACAAAATAAAAATGTAAACCAAAATTAAACATTGTTTTCAATTGATATTTTTCATATATCCTAGTACTGTATAGTATAGTTATTATGAATACAGTGGAGGATAGTATTAAGAATAATAATGGTAGTAATGTTAACGTGAATGTATCCTATTCACGGTGTTTCTCAACACGAGCTCAATAGCCCTCGTCATCGCAAATGTTACGCGTTAAAGCAACGTCACATTTATTCAATAAATTATACAATATGAGGCTATCGAGTTTTTCATTCGTCATAATTACATTTATACATTCATTTCGTAAATAGATGCTAGTTCCATCCTATGTAATGTACATTACTATTTTAATTATAATCTTGTGCTTATTACGTACTTTTCAATGAATCAAATATATCTTTGTCCCTTCATGTTTCTCTTTAAATAAAATATTTGCGATTTAATAAGTATTTCTGTTTTTATCTGTATTTCCATGCTTTGTTTGTGCGAGTAAAAATTATTGAATTATAAATGGTTTATCGGTTGAGAAACACCGATACTCCTTCACAATATTATCTAACATTATACCATGTCATGAGAATGTTATAACATCTCCATAGCACCTGAAGCATACAGTGAACATTCTCCCATGTACATTTTATTTAATTACAGGCAGTCATTGGACTTATTTCATAACAAACTCTCCCATTTGTGAACATTAGATCATTAATTAATACATTCTCAATATAATCATTACAGATATTCATGTAAATTCAGTTCAATACATAATTTTCATGGACTAAGATTATAATAAGGCCTCAGAACATTTGACTCATTCTTTTACATCTCATAACTCACAGGATTTTTGTACATTTTGTTAAAAAATGTATTATCAATTTATCGGTAGTTATTTTTTTATAGATAAATTTTTTATTTTTATCATATCATTATTATATATTTTTTTACTTTCCAAATAATGCAATTGAATTGTTACAATTAAGATGTAATTAATTCACGAATTAATACACAATAAGAAGAAATTTTAAACTTATAGTATTTACAATAAATACACAGACAAATTCTATGAGTCACGAGATGTTACATATCTATTGTTGAACGATTTTAATGTAGTGCTCTTCAAGTATTTATGCAAACATATTGCAATGGAGAGTACAAACTGCTACAAAACAATTCCAATATGATTTGCTGTACAATCGTTAATACATATACGTCACGCGCTCGTTATGTTTTTTAAGGCCATATACGAGATTTATTACAAAGATATTGCCTCTTTCAGGCAGCATTTGATATATTCATTAATTTGGAAATTTGTCTAAGGATAGACAAATGGACGACACAGCCTCGACAGAGAATGTTCACAGTGTAAGACAGCAGCATAGACATATCTCAGCGCAGCCTCACTTTACCATTGGTTAGTATTTCAGCTGGTAATTATACAAAGCTATAATTCCTTAAGTTAAACAATATAACTATGTGCGGAAGAACCCTTCGTAGATCAGATTTTTTTTATACAAAGGATAACATTAAGAGGTACTGTAAGTATTAACTAGTTTATTTCAATTACTGAATTGTTATAGATTTTGTTCTACGATTAAACGGTAGATTAATTGTAATTTTAATTATACAATTATACAAAGAAAAAATTGATTAATTATGTTGATACATCTTTTTACATACTTAGCAATACTATTCTAGTATAATAGGTAACAACTACGAAGGGTATTTGCAGAGTATGCAATTTGTAAATTATCAACATGAAATCAAGGCTTCTTTGTTATCTATTATTCTTACTTTTTGAAAATATATGCAGAAATTAAAAACGCCTTAAAACCTATAATGTAAATATTACACAACATATAAAGTAACAATATGTAACAGAGTTGTTTTGTACCTATATATCTACTATGGCAGAAGGTGGGTCTTGTGCCGAGTTATTCTTGGCTACTGTCAATTTTAAGCCAACATTATAGATATAACTATCCTAATCTTAAATAGGACGTGCATGATTTCATATTAACTCATTAATCATTAACACGTCAACTAACTACTTTCTGTATTTAGGGACTTCCAAATATAATAGTTACTTTTATGACTTTTTAATATTTTGGAAACAACTTTCCTATACTTACATTTACTTTAATATCACTCTAGGCTAAACCGCACTCATTGTAAAAATCTGTTATTTCACAAACACTGCATACTAAAATGTAAAAATGCTGTCAAAGAAATAAGTGAATCTTAGAAAAAGGAAATTATTTGACTTAAAAATAAGTATCTACAATTTTTGAAAATTATGTGTAATTTTGTAATATTATCTCTATGAATTTTATTGTAATACAGAGTGATACGTTTTCATGATATACATAGTAGAAGAAACGATAATATACAAAGTTAATAACAATTTCAGAAACTTACTATAAAAATACATTCAATTTAATAACAAAAGAAAAAGTAACTCTTTAGAAGCCCCATAATAATTTATTTCCATTCAACATACTCCTTGATTCATTTTTCATTCATTCTATGGTAAAACACGCAACATTACTATAATTTAATTCTATTAAAATGGCATTCAGTATATTCTTATAGAATTAGTTCATTCAATATATAAAAAAAATATACAATTTCGACTACTCAATGCAATCGTTCAGTAATCGTGAGTTTGTACTATCCGAATGCCATTTTCTTTTATGATACATTTTTCTTGGACTAGTACTACAAAGACTGTAGAACTGTCCACACAATTCTAATGAAAATATAATTAATGTCTATACGCAGTGGGACTTCATTGATATTCAATCAATTCACAATACTCGTAACGTGTCAAAATTTATAGAGAAAATGAATAAAAGAATTCTGTTGTTAACCATATATTTCTCATTCGTTAAGCTCCTTCAAGATTGTGTACCTGACTATGTAAAACTGTGTATACTGAATACATTAAAAATAAGTAGTCAGGTACGGATGATTGTTTTTACATATAAATATAAGAATAAAGGCATTACAAGTTATTATAATGTTTCTTTCATTACAAAAAATAATTTTTAATTAATGTATTTCGGCACTATTTAGTCCCTCTCGCTTCTCAGTTACAAAAGTATTGTTACGAGTTGTGAATGATTTATACTTACCTGAGGGATACACTCCCACTTGTTATCCTCAATAAATTGCACGTATTTAGTGCTTTGTTAGGTTTCTTTATCGAGGTATTCTTTCAGCAAATTAATTTGTCACGTCAATACGCACACATAGTGTCTTGTTTGGGCAAGGTATTAGTAATGCGATGGCAGATTATGTATGATCTGTCATAGTTCAAAAATGGCTTCATGCCAACATCAAAGTATCTTTCGTTATTATTGTATAATTTAAATAATTTATAATTTACAGATCCTGTAGAACACAAGTGGCTGTACGCAAGCATATCCTATTGACAAATTAATATATTACATAAAATGCTTGGTATACCACCACATTGATGTGACCATTGATGGTTGGTATATTTTCATTGTATCATACCGTAACTTAAGCATATATTCAAAAACATATTCATACACGCGGTTGCATGAGATATATATAAAAAAATGCGTCCGAGTGTATGTGTAACTATGGTCGTGTGTTACTTGCCCTCTACCGCATTCTTCTAATGGCTTTTTTGAACTTCCGTTGTGGAGTTTGAGTAGGTATTGCTCTGAAATAAAATATGATAATATATAACAAACAATTCTTGTAATTAATATGATGAATAATTTTGTATAATTTATACATACTTAAATGCTATAGGTGCATTACCACCAGTGAAGTTAAATGTTGGTGGAGTATTAGGATCAAATGTTGGTGTAGTACCAGGAGCATTAAAATTAAATCCTGCAGATGGTGTAGAAGCAGATGCCTAAACAAATTAATCATTAAAATTTAATTTTAATTAAATTCAACTTGCTCAAGACATCTTGATATCTTTGTACTTCAGTATACTTACAGTACCAAAATTAAAACCGCCTGACGTAACAGCAGGTGCTGTAGATCCGAAATTAAATCCTGTATTTGAAGGAGTAGACGAGAACGACGACGACGCTTGATTCTGTGTACCAGGTTGTGATGCACCAAAAATTGGATTTGTTGCTGTAGGTTGAGCAAATGCTGATGCTTCCGGTTTAGGTGCATTAAATAGAAAGCCAGAAGAATTAGTTGATGCAGGATTATTGAATGTATTCCCAAATAAATTAGCATTTTTCTGGGTAGATGAATGGCTACCAAACGTAAATAATGGTTTTTGAGTTGATTCAGCAGGATTAGTATTTGTAGAAAAATTAAATCCAGTTGCTGGTTTCGCTATTGGTTGAGCAGGAGTAGTGCCAAACGTGAATATGTTTGAATTTGGTGTACTAGTTTCATTTAACTTTGAGGTAGATCCAAATATGTTAGGTGTTGACTCAGTAGTAAACGTCGAAGCAGTATTATTACCAAAAACGGGAGTAACAGATGATCCAAAAAGTGTTGATGTAGCTGACGGTGCGCCAAAAGAGGCTGATGTTGCAGTTGGTGCTTGGAGTGATGGATTGAATAAAGATGTTGGTTTATTATCTGTGTTTCCAAATACACTTATTTTTGGGTCAGTTGAACCAAAAATTTTAGGTTTATTTTCCGTATTACCAAATATTGGTACTTTATTTCCTGGTACTACAAAAGTCGAGGATTTACTTGCATCTGCAGCACCAAATGCAGGTTGTTTATTATCTTCAGTTGAAGTTTGTCCAAATGCTGGTACAGATTTTGTATCATTATTGCCAAACAGTGATGGACCACTAGAAATACTTGAGAATAATGAACTTCCAGGAGAGGCATTTGGCAATGTACTAAAAGTTTTAGTTATTGAAGATCCTTCCTTTGTTTTACTGTTTCCAAATGTAAAGGTATTAGATAAATTAGAAGTAGGAGCTGATGTTGATATCTGTCCAAATGTTGGTACAGCTGGTACTTGTGTAGTTGATTTTGATTCAAGAAATGTAAAGGAAGATTGAGTAGAGGGTGGAAGACTTGATACCACAGTTGTAGAAGCACTACTAGTATTTGCACTTGTGCTACTTGGTACAACAAAAGAAAATGCAGCAGTTGATTTAGGTTCTTGTATACTGCTTTGAGTTACTGAAGGTAATGTATTTGTATTAGTAGTAGTAGATTCGGTAGCTTCTATGTTTGGCTTTGAAGCTTCTGTCACAGTATTTTCCAGCAAAGGAGTTTGTTTTTCTTCTTTTATGTCTGATTGTTCAATTCTAGGCTTAGGCGTATTAAATGTAAAGGTAGGTGCAATTGATGTAGAATTTGTTACATTTACAATCTGCTTATCACTCTCTATTGTTCCATTTTCATTTTTAGCTATACCAAATGAAAATAGCGGTGTTGAGCTTTCTCCCACGTTTTCTGAATCTTGTTTTACATCAGTCTTTTCAGCATTATTTGCTTTAATTGGAACTCCAAAACCACTTCCTGAGGTCAAAGAGACATTATTATCAGATTTCTGTACTTCATTTGTTTTCGTATCTTCCTTTTGAATACCAAATGTAAATTGACCAGTTTGATTACTTTGTTGTTTTTCACCAAATTTAAAACCATTTGTAGATATTGTAGTATCAGTCTTTTCTTGATCAGCTTTGTCAATACCGAATTTAAAACCACTAGTATTTGCAGGCATATCAAAATTAAATTGTAAATTAGAATTAGTATTTGTAGAAGTAGAGTTATCTGGTTTCTTTGAGCCTGGCTTTGTATCACCACAAGCTACACATGTAGTAACTTTTGTTTCATTTTGTAGCATGCAAGTGTTGCAAATCCATGCACCTTCAGGTTTTTTAAACTTATCTCCAAATCCATTTGAAAATAAAGGAGAGGCATTCTTAGTAGCAATCCCAGTACTAGGTTTAGCTGTATTACAACATGGACAAGAATCAATAGAGATAAGATTTCTAACCATACAGCAAGGACATTCCCATGTATCCTTGTTTGAATTTAATTTATCCATACCTTCATTTTCATTAATTGATGTATTGATTATATTTTGACATACAGAAATATTTGTGTTATCTGTAGGATTCGTACTGTCTTGTACACTCATTTTTAATATACTTGATTTAGATGTATTGCAAAAAGTACACGTAGTTGGGTTTTCAGAATCATTTGACCTACATTTAGGACAGTTCCCAGACTTCGTTTCTTGCTTTGTATCTGATTTTAGTGCACTACACGCAGCACACTTAGTATCAGTTTGTTTATTTCTTACAAAGCATGATATACATTCCCACTGATTACTTGAAAGCTTAAACTGTGAGCCAAAATTATCATTTGCTGTAGTTTTTGATTCATTGACATTGCTTGATATTGACAATTCAGAAGTCTTCTTATCTTTAAAACTGGGTCTGGTAATCTTACAAGCAAAGCATTGTGTTTCAGAATTGTTATTCTTAAACAAACATTCAGAACATTCCCACATAATTGAAGTATCTTGTATATTGGATTGTGAATTTTCAATTTTTTTAATATTATCGTCGTTAATTGTATCTGGGTCAATTGTATTTGTTTTATTAGTGGTTGATTCTTTGTTTGACTCTAACTGCGTCTTTGATTCATCTGATTTTTCAGCTTTTGTTGTACTAGATTTGGAGCAAAGAATATCCATAACACTTCCTGATTTTAATTCATTCGAAGTAATAGGAATAGCTTTATCATTATTCTTTATTTTTTCTTTTAGTCTAGGAGCTGTAGATGAACCAGACCAAATAAAATTTTGTGTTATAGGAGGTACATAGTCATTTGATGAAGTGGATTTGACACCAACTCTTTTTAAAGGAGAATCTGAATTGTTAGATTTATCGACCGATTGCTTATCAGCACTAATTGGGCTACTAAATGTGAAATTATTGATAGATTTTAAGTTCTTTGTGGTATTTGTTACTTTTATAGGACTGGCAAATGTGAAGGTATCTTCTTTGCCTGTACTAGCTTTGTCTCCTATATTTGTATTAGTAGATGACATAAAGTTGAAATTAGGTAAAGAAGATATAGGTAGAGGTATGTTTGGTAAATTAACTGGTTCAACTGTATCTTCTTGCTCAAGATTTGCTGTTTTGGTTTTAATTTTTCCATGATGTTTTGAATCTTCATCAATTTGCGTCCTGTACAAAAGAAATTACATATATTATGACTGTATATTTAATGATTACCAATGTTTATTTGACAAATAATTATACATACGAATATTTTGAATAAATAATAATTATATATTCACCTGAGATGATATTCTTGAGGAGGCGGTGGTTCGCTTCGTGCCGAAACAATTTTTCTAGCTGCAGCTGTCGTATCTTGTAATTTTTGCCGCCGTCTCAATTTTAATATATCGGGTATGGTTGGTACAGTTAATTCGCGAGTTAAATGGCGTAATCCAACTTTAGTTGTTGATGTCATTTCCTCCCTCGATCTCTTTTTATTTGTTGGTGATATATTATTCATCATTTTTAATGGAATTTTTTTAGCATCAGTTATTGGCGATGAAAAATGTTCTAATGCTTCCAATATTTTTTTAGCAGTTTGACTCATACCAGATGAATCTGTATTAGATGGTTTTACTTCAATACTTGTTCTTTTAGGAACTTGAAGTTGAATCTAAAATTAGTAACAATTGATATACCATAAATAATATTGAAAGTAGTTAAAAAACAATAATTTAAATTAATAACACATACCTCATTTGAACTATTAAACAAATTACGTCCTCGTTTATAAAGACCAGCTGCATTTGCTCCACCAAAAGTGGTGTTTCCACTGTAAAAAGGAGATGCCAAGGGAGATGCACGATCCGGCGTGTTTGTCATGATTGATGCATTAAAGCTTGGTCTACGACTACTTAAGGAATCTCGGGTATTATCTAAAAATAAAGATCTTGGAGACTGTATATGGCTGGCTAAAAAAAATTTATATATTAAAATATATCTTGAATAAGAATTTATATTTTTAAAAGAGGAAATGATATATTTTTGACATATTTAAACATAAAAAAATATTTTTTATTAAATATAAAATTACAGAGAAGATAAAGTTTACTTACTGAAATTTAATTTGTCATTATTAAACCTTTTTCTATTAGAGAATGGAGAGCTATAAGAGACATTTGATGGAGCTTCTTGTCTATTGGTTTGTGGAATAAGAGAACTGCAACCACTAGTGCTCTCACTGGATTCAGAATTATCATCCATACCATTTGTAGTTCCATTATTTGTGGTAGCAACTAATGAATTTAATTCCGACCTCTGTGGTGCTATGTTTCTAATATCTGATTGTGTTGCAGGTGTAGAAGATACTAAATGGCTCATCCCGCTTGGTCCAGCCATTGCAGGTTTAGAAAAATCTTCATTCTACAAAAACATTATTAATTGAAGAAAATGTGTTCAAATTAACAACTTTTTATATATTACCGTTTCATCATGAATGAAATATTGTTGCTTAGATGAACTGGCTTTGTTAATTGTTGATTTAGTTCTTGGTTGAATTGAAAATGTACCAGGTGGATGAGAAACATCCATACGAATACATGGTCGTTTTAATGGTGGAGGTTTCTGAATATCTTCTTCTGATTCAACCTCTTCAGGATTTCCATTGTCTTCTAACATATCTTCATCATTTTGAGATGTATTAAACCACTTACTAATCCATAACCTTTGTGGTAAAAGATCAGTCATTTTTGTTGCTACTTTTTTTACAAAAGACTGAAATATAAAAGAAATAAATGCATAGATATTAAATAGTACGTGTATGAATTTAAAAGGAGTTATCAACAGGAACAGTATGAGATCTATTCCAGAGCAGGAGATACCTCAAATTTTGTGGAGAGAATGAGGTTGGTGGAAGAAAGTATTGACGACAAGTGGAAAGAGGAATGGAGTTTTTATAGAAGTGACAATTGGACCAGGAAATTAATTTCTAATGCTTGTACTTTTTTAACCTCTTTTAACTTTTAAGTACAAAAGATACATCGATCATTAGACCATGCAAATTTTGACCGGACATAGGATTTTTAATGTGTATTGAAAGACGATTAATAAGGAGGATCACTCGAGATATTGGGATTGTGACACTGATGGTGATGATGCAGAGCATATGTTATTCCACTGCCCTAGGTGGATTTACAAGAATACTGAATTTGAAAGCTACGTTGGCATGCCACTTGTGGTGGAAAATTTGATAGAGGCAGTAACCAAGAAAGCGAACAATTGGACTAGGTTCCAAGCGTTTTCCAGGAAGATCATGCAAGAAAGACAAATGCAAGAGATGATTGTGGAGAGAAGGAAAAGAGAAGGAAAATTGAGAAGACTAAACTAGTGAGGGGTGCATACTAAGGCCAACTCTGAAGTAATGCCGAAAGGTGGTTCCAGGGTTGGTTTCTGTACCATAAGATGAATGGATGGAAGATCGGTTTTTAATGGGTATGGCGACTCTATCTGCCGAGTCCTACATACTTAATCACTGGGTATGCGTAGCATAGCATTTTCCCTTCCTCGAGAGAGAAAAAAAGAAAAGAGATATTAAATAATACATATATTATAATATTCATATATATAATATTAATTATGTAGTATTATGATAAACATAATAAAAAATATTAATAAAACAAATGGAATATAAACTATATAAAGGAAAGAAGTTATATGTATATATACTTATATTAAATAAAATGAAATTATTCATGTACATTATACATGTTTGTATTATATGTAGTCATATTTCATTTAATATATTTGTTAGATAATAATTCTAGCAAATATACACAGAATTAGGGATAAAAAATTGGTTATTAAGATATAAGATTTATCTATAAATATTTCAAACTAACATATGTAGTTGCGTAAACACAGTAACAATTAAAATACATAAAAAGTCATTCTTAGCAATTGAGGTTAAAACAAATCAACCGAAAACAGATTAAATTGCATATTTATTTAAATCGATTGAATTAGACGAATATTATCATTTGAAAGAAAAGAAATGATCTCCGGAAAAGATTACAAGATATTGCATGAATTTGCGCAAAACGTGATTTTCCAACGTCACGCGTGTCTTTTTCGCATACATACTAGATGCAAATGGTAACATTTAAATTTCTTTAAGTTGACAGAGTGGTAAATTTACGAGAATTGAATCGCATAATACATTCCTCAAGATTTTCCTGGTAAGGAATCACGTTTCAAGGTTATATGTTATATGCGTCTTGATAGGTATCTCATGAGCGAAGTATTGTAGTATCTACTTAGTATGGGAAAGATTGAGGTTATCGAGTGGATTCACATAACCGTGACGTCGTCTAGGTCCGTTGAAATAGCACTTTAGGAAAACATAGGTCATGCAAAAGGTAGTCCGAAAAGAAGTTGGTACATAAAACAAATTCGTTGGGAGGTCTAATTTAAGCGGTAAGGCGCGAAGAACCATTGGATGTGAGGCAAATTCGTTTCTGTCGCGGCAGACTCGTGCCAAGAAGATACTACTCACATTGTTTGCATCGTAGGGTTTCGTATTATGCGACGACGACCGTCTTCCACTCAAATTGTTACTCCGTTTAGCCATGATTGGCATTGATCACTTATTTATGAGTATAAAACACGCGAGAATGTCTTCAAACGGCGCATCCCAGAAATTGTCAGCGAACCACCACCTTCGTGACTAAAATCCACGAGAGAAAATATGGCCGCCCCAAAGACCGCCACCAGGGCGCCAGGTTTCTCTGGAATATGCGCTTGTCGCGCCTGCCCACGTGACACATCGTATGCGTTCGCTGCCTTAAAGTTGGCGTGTGGTACTGCTATCTCTTCTTAAGAAAACTTTCCTTATTTTTTATTCTTTATTGAATTATGAGTGTTTGAGGCGTACCTCGTTTCACTACATGTATCATTATTACAATTAGTAAATATCTATTTTCTTAACATTTTCTTTCATAATCCGTAATAGGCTTTTGATTGTACCATAAGATTATATTACACATTACTAGTTAGTAATTAATTAATTACTAATTCTAATCTAAAGACCTATAATATTCTGATAATAATGTAATAAACTATATAAATATTTATAAATATTTTAACAGGGTAGAGAAAAGATATATATATTGTATAGTATATTGTATAGTAGTATATATATATATACACCGTGTGTGTGTGTGTGTGTGTGTGTGTTTGTAAATATATATATATATATGTATATGTGCACTGAGTACAGACATGGATTGTACGTACGCATTCATATGTATACAAGAACATGCAATCACACGCATGCTCCCATGTGTCTATTAACAATAAGTAACATGTAACGTTTTGTAAGTATGAATCTCGTAGATAAAATATTAAGAACGCTTTCATTCAAAAAAAGAAAGTCCACAATTTTATATCCTATCTATAGATAGCGCTGTAACTGCTTGGGGTCGGTTGATACATTATCGACACTTTATAACCTGTATCGGCTATATCCATTTCGTTTATTTTGTTGTAAGTAACATATACAGTTGTCGAAAAAGATTTATTTGCATATCATTGTATTTATAATAGCATTTATATACTGTATAATTAGTTAGGTCCAAGTATATTAAATTTCGTATTATTTAATGGTATTTTGAAATGAAATGCACAGAACCCGGTAAGAAAAATCGTTCGAAAATAAAGATATGTGCAAATACTATTTGTAACCATTGTACATGTTTTTTTAATTTTCATAAAATAATTAAAAGAAAAGAATATTTCATAATATAGATTATTGTGAAGATCAAGTTTTAAAAATTTTTCTATATAAAGTTTGAAGTACAGATTTTGTCTGTATTATGATTGTCTGCATAATATATATATGTATAATTCAAAATAAACTTTTAAAATCAGTTTTCTGAATTTATGCTATATGATTTAATTTTATATTCGTACAATATTGAAACGTTTACATAATTATAAGTTTTCCTAATATTTATTCTTTTAATAATATCATTATGTAGTAAACAACAATATTTGGTTTATGAATAAATAAAATTTTGTATAAAATGTTAGTTGAGCGATTAGTTAATTTAATTGATTATTTCCATTGTTTTAAAATAAATCGTTTTTCTTTATGAGCGCTTCTTACTTCCGGTTGCATGTTTAAATTTAAGTGCGCTAATTTTTATATATATCGTGTCCTTAGTTTTCAGTTCATAATCATATTAAAGATTACACGGTATATATTATTTCTTCTATTCTTTTAATTTGTTTGTTTAATTTTAAATTGTAACTATAGATATATGTATATCTATTTTAAATATGATATTGTGAAATGGAAAAGAATGAAAATGATTTTTCGACTTTTGAAGCATTATGGAAACATACGAGCAAGTGCATTAAAATGATTAAAATGAGGAAATTGATTAAGATATTAAAATAAAGATATTTTTTTTAATTACACACATAATTCTTATTACATCTCACATTCTTTTGATTTATCAACAGATAATAAGAAACATACTAGATGTCCAACAGATAATAAAAGCAGTTATTTTCTACTTTACCAATTTCGCTTATAGCATACAAACATGTACATACATAGAGACATTGACTAGAATTTGTGATAGAAATGTATTCAGATCTTATATTTGAAAAGACATAGAAGTAGATAAATTAGATAAATTAGACAATTTCCCATTATGATAGAAAGCAATACAGAGACTTCATTTATTTGTATTATTCTTTATTTATGTGTGCATATATTTTGCATATAATGGATATAATTTATCAACTTTCTTATTGATTTCAATACAAATTTTGTTTTAAGTGACTGAATTTAAGATGATATTGATAATTTTCTATTCTAAGACTTTATTTTTAATATTCAAAGATTATATTCTTATATATATGTACTTACGCTATAAGCACATCCATTTCATAACAATATATTTATTTAAAATTTAAGTAATTATAATTAATTTAATCATCTAAAAATAATACATAATTGTAATACTCCAAATTTGAAATCTGAAATTTAAATATTCTGAATTTATTAAACGAAATATTTATTTATGTACTATGATAATACTGTATCTATATACATAATAGTCATCCAGAAACAACGTAAGATTTGGAGTCCAAAGAACTAAATTTGGCACGTAAAAACTGAACTGAACAGATTTTGATGAGGTCTTCTCTATCGTATAGTTTATTATCTAGGAAAGAGAATGGGATATGTTTCATCTCGATTTGTTTTTTAGAAACTGAGAAATAATCTGGCATCTGACAATGAGTTGTATGATCTCCTATGTTTGATAGAGGTCAAGTAACAATGGTTATTGCTTACGCCATGTGTGTTTTGAAACCTAACATTATTATAATCTAATATTTTTTACTACAGAGAATAACTTAACTAATATTATAAAAAATATATAGTTATTTCATTCATAAATATTCATTTGCTTAAAAATTGTTCCATGTATCAGTAATTTACGTTATGTACTAGTCCACTAGTATACATACACTGTGTATTAGTATAATAATACAACAATACTTGCACTGAAATTAAATTAATATTTTCTTGGAAATAATCGCAAGCAACTATATCCATTTGTGAAATTGAGAAGTAAGATCGAAATATATATGACATAATTAAATAGATATAATAATTATTAAACATATTATTAATCACAATAATAGTCTATATTTAATTAATTCATATTCTTCAAACTAAAATTATTCAATAAAGTCTTTAAAAAGTTTAAAAATTTATTACTGACATTATGTATTTTGATATCTGATTCTTTCCTTGAAAAAATTTACAAAATTTTAACTATTCCGGTTTGTGAATATTATTTAATAAGTTTCATAACTTAATAAATACTAATAATAATTTTTTAAAAACATTTGAAACGTAGCATATTTTACAGTAAATTTTGTCTACTGTTTTTATTTGTATCAAATATATGTTGTTTAATAATTTTCATCGATTGGCGGCTAATCCCTTCCCTAATCTGTCTGTGTCTCCCTCTCTCTTTCTCAGAATTGTTTTGACCGGCTTCATTGATGGTATCTCCGTTATTACATTCGTGATTCCCACGATAAATGCAGCGAGATACGTTATTATATGCGATATGTCTGACTATGTTTTTTACATACAACCACAGTGGCCAATATGCATGTGGATATACGTATATGTAAGTATACGTCTGTATTGTCTTCGACTTGTCGTAGTCAACATTTTTCTAATATTAGGATTCTCTTGCACAATCGAGCTAATATTATTAACGAAAATTTACAAGTTATAAGTTATACGTTACTAGTACTAATTAATTCTCTTGTATAACAGTAACAAGTTTTGAGATAAAACAAGTTTTACAGATAAATGTTAGAAATCGGTAAAAATTCAATGATTAGTAGACAATCATTTATTTTAAAATTAGTATGTAATAAAAATGATTAATCTTCTAAAACCTCGTCTGTAAAAATTTTACAAGTAAATTATTGTGATTCATAAAATTAAAAATCTAGAAATTAATATTTTATAAATAACATTTGATTTTTATAATAATAACATCAATGACTCAGTTTGTAATTTGCAACATTGCAAAAACTGTTCATGTAGCCGAAGTCTATAATGTATTAACTTAAAGTTGTAACTTGTTAATTATCTAATATTATTAGTCGAATAAGTATTCTCAATAACTTCGTGTACATTTTTAACCATGATAAGATAGCTTTTATTTGTAATTATTTTGTACAATTTTTTATCATCTTAAATCTCTTTTTAGTAGAATGATTTTCATCAATCTCGTATTTTTAGTGTATAAAAGTAGGCGTATTAAATTTCTATGAATTTCTGGATTGTTTTGATATCTCCAGAAAATAATTCACAATATGTTAGATGATGCAATAAAATTATCATTTGTAAGCCAACAATTTTCAACATTCTTAAAAGTATAATGAATAAGAAAATTAATAATTGCAACTGATAATGATAATTTATAAATTTTGAATAAAAGATATGGAATACAATATTAGAATTTTTAAAAGAAAGCTAGTTAAAAACAATAAAACTAACATTTAAATCTTAAATCAATGGACTAGACTAGAATCAATTGCTCCCGGTGCACCCCTGTTGAGCGTCAGGCGGGCTACTGTAGGGTTTTAGCCGATAAGTCCGACACTACCCTGCTGATTCCTAGAAGAGCGGCGGGGTGTCCACGAGGGTTTTCCACGTAAAAGAAACAAAAAAAGGATTAGTTTCAATTAAAAATCAACGATTTTACGATTCCAAAATGTACCTTAATTTTATTACATGTATTGTTACTGAAGAGAGTATTTGAGAACACTTATACTAATTTTTTGCAAATATATTACGTGTGTTGTACAAAACATCTTGAAATTTCATTAGCACTGTAATGAGATCCGACTAGAATGATTACACGTATTACTAAAGTTTGAAATAGATTTGATGATATATGTATATAGAAATTATAAGATATTTACTATAAGTACATATTTCATTTATATACAATATTTATATATCTAATTACAAAGATCACCAAAGTATTTCATTAGTCAGTTATTCACTATAATTAGTAAACCACAATATTTAGCGAGGCTATCTTTAGCATTATCTATATGTTTAAAACCAATGTATATGTTGTATATTAATTTTTTACTTACAAGAGTATGGCAAGAACTGCAAAATCTCTAATGAATTGGCTATGCGTATATTTGACATTTTAGGTTGGTGGTAAAACAGCTCCCAAAGGTATTTGAGTACACGGCCCTTTGTTTTCAAGAAATTGTATATAAAAATTGTCTATGCTAAGTATATTCAACATTTTTGTGAACCATTGTGCCTAAAATATGTACTTAAAATTATTTGATCATTTAAATTTCATTTCATTTTCATTAATAATAATTATGAATATATAATGTAAATGCAGACTTACTCTTTGAGATGTAATTTTGTAGCGGTATAAATTCTTGAATGAAGTAGAAAAATAGTCATTTATGAAGTTTAAGCCCAAATTTAGTACTAAATAATAGCTATAAAACATTTTATTAGAAATATTCTATATTACGAAAATAAAATTCATATAATTGATAAAATTGAGATTTCAAAAAGTTTCGTACGTACATAATATATTTATAAAAATTTTCTATAATAAATGTTTAAATATTTTTCTCATATCTCTTGTATCATAGACTATGGTGACACGTTAAGCACGAACAATTACCAAAAATGGTGGGACATTATTCTTAATACTACTTATCGAGGTTACTAGATTCGATAGGATCGCTTGAAATCGTGCGGCATTAACACAACGACTACGAGATTGTCGATAGATCGAGTAGTTTCACCGTATTAAATTAACCAATTGCAGGTCAAATTGATCGAAACGAGATAATGTCTCGAAGAATGTAGTACAACGTGAAAGTTTCATCAGTGGATCTAGAAGGAAAAATAATATGAGTGGATCTTTAACATTAAAATTTGCGAGTCGCCTAACACTTTTGTTTTCTGCAATTATTTTAATCAAACTACTTGTTCCGAAAAACATCACTTAAAGGTATTTCAGCGAATGATCGAATAAATTTTTCCTTTTAAATTCTCACCGTGAAAAAGAAGTTCAACGAGAGAAGAAAAAAATTTATGTTGTGACCCATTCTTAAAAGTTTTATCTATTTATTTGTTTATTTACCTATTTACTTATTTATTTATTCTTATTTATTATTTATTATATGCTTTATAATATCAGTAGTGACTATTGGTGTGCGAAGATTTATGGCCATATACGGAGTAGCTTACGAAAGTATTCGAACACTTATAGAACCATTTTGTAAATGCATATGTATATTACCTGTGTCATACGAAACATTTTGCATTAGCATTATAATGAGACCAGAAACTTGAAGTGATTCTGAAGGTGTACATATAGGATGTAAGACGTATTTAGTGTAAATATATGTATATATATATTTCGAAAAATCACAAGGCGCGTATTAAAACTGTCAATTACCTATTAGTATAATAAACCATAATGATATAAGCCATATTTCCTACAACTATTTTTAGCACTAATTTTATATTTGTGATTACTATTCACGCTCTATACTAATTTTATAGTAAACATCTTGCATTTCGACTACACGGCTAGTTGATAAATATTTAATTATGTAATAAGTCAGCAGATTTAATGAATTTTTAATCAATAATAGCAATTCTTGAAACATATCTTTCCGTTAATTAGTTAATATCGATTTTAATATATATTTTTGCAAGTTTTGAAGACATTATTGAATGAAATATTAAAAATAAAGTTTCTTAGTTTTCAAACGATAATTTTATACAATACTATTTTATTTGATGTATTTATTTTACTATTTGCTTAAATTTATTTAATACGCAGCTGTTGTTTTCTATAAATTCTTTATACAACATTTGTTACAGGACACTGAAATAGACTATACCATAGAAATAACAGGTGGAGGACCGTTAGTGGAACTCGCTTTGAACTTCCGTAGATAATACGTGGAACTGGTCGTGTCCTTAATATTTTAACAACGTGTAACATTCAAAAAAGGTCGATACTATTTTCGGTAAATACATATTTCTCAAAATTGACTAGTTACTTCTGTTTATGTATAAATCTTTTCTCATTTCGTTAAACTTCTAAGGAATATTTATCAAAAATTTTAATCTTTATTACATACGAATTATTTCAATTGTGTCCCTATAGATAAATAAAGGCTTCTGGACAAGCATAATTGCAATTGAATAATCATAACTATAATACTATTAATTAATCATATCATTGTATAGAAAATTAAATAAATAGAAATAGTTAGCGAATCGTTAAGGAAACGATTATGTATACATAAAAAGTGAAACCTAGGGAGAAGGTGACTAAATCATTTTTCTGACCACATTGCACCGGATGTAGCTGTGACACAGAATTAAGTATTTTGCATGAACGATTTCACATGAGTCACACGTTTAGCAAATTTGCGTAGCTTTCTCCAGCAAACAAGCGAAATAAGTAGTGGCTAAGACCTTCGTTGGGTGATCTAGTTCGACCTCATTTTCTCGAGCTTATCGCGCCTTCAGACAAGATGCAATTTTCACGCTCCGATAGAGATCTCGCGTGTTTGATCTGTCATTTGAAGAGAGCGAAAACTATGCATATGTAAATTGGGATCAGGCAAAATTTTGTGGTAAACTTATCTCGGTAGTGGTACAATCTCCAATATGATATCACAAGGAAACGTTTAGAGCTACAGTTGAGTGACGTATACCAAATAAACTCCATGTAGCAAACATGCATTCCACAGAACATTAAATATCATTATTACAATTACTATAATACTTATATATTACATAATTAAATAAATACTTGAAAAGTATCTTAAATAAATAAATAATAAGTAAAAACAAATAAAAAATATATTAAAATAATTATTACATAAGTAAATAAAGGATTTAAAATACACCCAACTAGATATGGAACCATTGACAACGTTATAGAACTGGTTAGAAAGTTCGAGGGATGGACAGATCGAGAGAAAGTAAAAAGCCTCAGAGAAGTAGATTGATTGGGTTCAATGAATTGTCATCTGAGTATTCGATAGTGCAGAAAGGAACGGAAACATTTAAAGAAACACATAAAAATAGAAATGTTGCATTATAACAAAGAGAATAATCGAGAGTTAAGGATAAAAAACGTGCTATTGCAATTTCTGCACAGAGAAAGGAAGCGGGCTGAGGTCGACAGAAGAATGTAACGTTAATGAAACTAATAAACGGAAAAAACGGGATGTCAATAAGGAAAATAGAGGAAAATAATAGGGAAGGAAGTATAGGTATGAACGGTACTTTATCGTCGCTACTATTAACGGCGGATACGAAGAAAGTTAAGAAGTAATAGAAATCATATGCATGTAGACATTATATTACGTAATTTAAAAAGAAGAAAGTGATAGATATTATAATTAGAAGGATACTAGAGAAGGAGAAAGAGTAAAATTTAATGTCATGGCAAAATTGATGGCAGCAATTACTTGGAGAATTTAGAGGAGAAAAGAGATTATAAGATGTTCGCTGAGTAATCTTCAATTTAAAGTAGGAAAAGTTAGAAAATAATTTTATGTTGAATAAATTTTATTATTAACTTGAAATAAAAGAGTGTATATATGCTATATATATATTATAGTATATTGTTATAATGTAGTCAACATGCATTAGTACTTGATTAAATACAGAAGAAGATTATTGGTAAATTAATTATCATTTTCAGTTTCATTTTAATAATAATAATAATTTAAAAGTAAAACTTACATTTTTAGAGGAGTTTAGGATTATTGTTCTTTAATTATACTATTTATAAAATTATTTAAATTATAATAGTATTTATGAAGAAATATGTAAATATGGTTCCGAGTTCCGTTTTAAGGAATGCGTTCAGGCGTTTTACATTAAAATGAGTGCCGAAGAAGTGTGCATCAAAAAACAACATCGAAAAATTAAAAAGAGCTGTCACTATTTAAAATAACACAATTTTGCATTATATATTATAGCGTAATTAAAAGAATAGATCTTATTAAAAGAATAATATAAAAAATATAATATTTTAAAGAATGCTTTCAAGTTTGTGTAGTTTTATTGCAATGGTTGGTCGTTTAGGCATTGCAAAATATTTATAACGCAAGATGTTTACAAAAAAATGCTGTGTAAGTATGTCGACAAAGCTACAAAAATTACGTGAAAAAAACGAAGTTCGCAAAATACGGAAATATCGGTGACAATCGATTTAGTTTGGCGGTTTGTAATTCGTTAATTTAGCAAAATAGTAAACGAAAGTTTTTAATAGAATGGATAAACATCAAAATGAAGAACCAGTTCTTGAGAGTTATCTCAAAGTGCTGTTTTAATTATAATAAAAGTCCGCATCTTCTTTAATGGGGTCGAAATGATAATTTGGCTTTTAATGAGGATTTTCAGTGATTCTACTAAATACATGTTCCCTACCTTAATTATGAGAGAAAGCATGTTATAATAGAAACTTGACCTTTTCACTGCTTTGTTTTTTTTCACATGTTAAACATATTTATATACTGTATGTACTTCCTTTTTTGATTTTAGTTTAAATTTCGCAATTATAAAATTTACGAAAAGGAAGTAAGGCAGATAAACTTTCGGTTATTTATCTTCATTTTAAAATATATTACTTTTACAATTAGTCGGATTTAAAATTAATATTGGCTTATTGTTTAGATAAACGTATTATTTGCTTTTCTTTTGTTATTTTTATGTAATTAAACGTCACTTAAAATTTATACGTAAATAATTTTTATCGAGGTATATCATGATTTTAAACTTATACACGAAAAAGGAAACAAGCACATTACATTTATATACAACATAATACAATACGTACTACATTAAATATATGTATAATATTAATATATAGATGTTGGAAGTGTGATTCGATTTTAATAGTTATTTTTAAATACCATTGTTATATGTATTTCGATATATTTTCATTATTTGTTTATGTTTACATTTTTCCAAATCATGTGACTGATATAATAATAATGTTTAAACCGGATTATTATGATGAAAGTAATTAGGGAATCATATATAATTTGATCGATTAAAAAATGCCATATTGGACACTACAAGTTATAAATACAACGAAATAATTATTAAATCATACGTTAAAGAGACTAATTAAGATTCCTCTATAATTCTTAATAAAGCGTACAATATACGGCATTATAAATAAAAAACGTATTTTATTTCTCATTACTATTTATGAAAGGGAATATAGATTATATTTTCTAAAGATAATACGAAATAAAACAATGTATATGGAGTTCTTAAATTCTTAAAGTAAAAAATACTGTTGGACTTAGACGTACTTAATTTTTCTTTTTAATCAAGGATTAACAGAATATCGTTTTTCATATGTTTGTAGGAAAATTCAATAACTTCGAATATTTGATAAATAAAAAAGCAGAAATAATATATGGTTAAAGAAATTGATCAATAGATGAGAAATATATGTATATGTATATATTATGTGATAATTAGTTAATATTTACACGGCTAGTATTGCGTCACCATTTGTCATTTATTGAACGTAATTGTTCAGAGTTTTGAATTACTTGGGATAATAATATAATTACAGAAAGAATAACATATGTAGTAAGTATATTAACACAAGGAGAAAAATACGTAAATACGTAGTCGTGACACAATTTTATTCTTTCACGCGCAGCGAAAGCAAAATAACAGTTTTAATTAGTCAACAAGAAGTCTAAATGATATAAAGTGTTACAAAATTTGTGTGTACGCGTTGTTGTGATGATGTATAACATCAGTTTCATGTCGCAATTGACTGATGCTCGCCGGACAAGACGAAAATTTCGAAAGGCTGACGATTGCAAAAAGAAATGAAACAGACGAATGATCGTTGAATTTGTGGAAACGAAGGAAAGCGGAAATAATGGTACAATCTCGACCAAACATAAAGGGGACAGTTTGTTCTCGCGTGACAGGTCGAAAGCGAGAATGTGTGGACGTTCTCGAGGTGCTATTAATCTTGCAAACACGTTAATTGTGGTACTACTTTTAAAATAGCTGAGTATTAAAATAGTATTCCAATATCTTGTTTGTTTCAGTGTCAAATTAAATCCGAGTCGAGATATTACTTTTGTTAAAAGATTAAATTCTTGCAGAAAATATTAAACGCATAAATCAACAGATATGTATCATACATTTGTAAATTCCTAAGAAGCTTCAAAATTGATATATTTGATAAATAGATGCATTTACAGTAGTAAGTATATTTATTGCACCACGCGTATATTTCAGTATATATACACAATGTATACGTATATATATTATACAATACATAATATACAATATATATCAGAATATAAATATGTATTTAATGTCATAATATACAATATGTATCAGTATATATATTGTATAGGCATATTTATATAATTATATATATAGAATATCTGATAATACTCCAATAAACCGTGGGAGTATAAATTTATTTACTCGGGAGTTTATATGTAAATTGCATTGGAATTAGTAAATAATAGAAAATATAAGTTAGGAGCATTTTTCAATTATTAATATCGAGTGAGATAGAAGAATAATATTGTATGTAAAACAAACATAATTTTTTTAAAGTAAAAATGTGAACGACAGATATATGAAATCTTTTATTGTTATCGTTATAGTAATGCATACATGTTAACGGACTGGAAAATATCAAGGGAAAATATCAAGATCTTAAACTGAATTTATGTTGAAAATATTATTGTTTTATTTCTTTTTTAATTTATTTACTTAGAGTAGTTAACCTCTGCGAGTTATTAGCAACTACAATTGTATACAATTGTATTTCATAAGCTTACCCATTATTACATCAGATTAATGTGTTTGTTGTTTGATCATAAATATGTACGATATTGTACATTGTTGGTTTTATAATTGTTTATTGTTATTTTATGTTAATTACATTGCATATAACTAATACATTTAAAAATCTTATTTAAATGTTGTTCCATACTTTTAATGATAAAATACAATTTGATAATGTATTACAATTTGAAAGATACGAAGCAGTATTTTTGTATTTATATCTACCTTGCCTTTAAAATACCTTTAAAATTAATTACTTCCACAAACACAAGCATCTTAATGCTTTTTTATAGATTTTTCTAGTTAAAATAAATGTCAAAATTCGAATTCGACAGTTTTCATTTTATCTACTTGAAATTGTTTGTCTTAAAATTTCATAACTTACAGTATCTAATCGTAAAATTATTTCTTAGTAGTTTTTAATTCAAGATAAGTAGAGCGGAAAGATGTAACTTCTTCCACAAAACAAATTTCTTTTATTTTGCCATGTGTAGGAGGCTTCTTAGCCACTTACGAAATTTGGCCGGTTAGAATAATTAAATGTTAATTGATCATGCAATTAATTAATCAAAATTGCACAAGAGCAACAGATAATGGGCCAGGAAAGCTAGAAATTGTGAGAAAATGATACGCATACATGTTGCACATGTGAACGGGAAACAATATGTATAACTATATTCGTATCTAGGATCTTCTTACTCTTTTGACTTTCCATGAACATCGAGTGCCTCGAGGAATCTTTGCAGGTGCTTAAATCGGGGTCACGCTACTGCTGCGGGTAACACAACTATGCGACTATTCTATGGAAATGCGTTGTATGTATCCAAACAATATATACATGTTTCACTGTAATACTATAAAGAAGAAAATAGAAAATCATTCGGTATGTTATAAGCTTTAAACTTTTTATATATAGCATATTTATATATATATATAGTTTTTGAATATTACATTATTTTAATTATTATTTAATATTTAATTTTATTATTATATTTTATTATATATATAATATTTAAGGAAAGGCAAAGGCAAAAAAATTGTTTGGAAACTTACGAAAAGATTAGAATATACAAATACATATATAATGTTGTCAGTAATAAAAGAATAGACTCTAAGGAACAATGATTATTATATATTATCTAGGAACTCGAATTTTATTTTTGAAATTTTCCATTCTTAGCCCTTGAAATACTCCTTTGACAATTTTGATGTTCTTCTAGCACAGGATTGACAATGAGTTACTTTGGCTTGTAACACTTTTGTACATGTATCCTTGTGTCTTTTATACGTTAAATATGACAGATTAAAGTTAAGATATTCGTTAAACTAATAGTTTTCCGATATAGATAAAAGTTAATACCTTTTGGAGAGAATGCTGAAATGGATCGAGTAACGTCTTTTTTTTTACAAAAAAAAAGGATTCTATTTAAACACCCAAGGTGATCTTGGTATCTCCTCTACGAATCAACTCGTCAAGAAACCGCTATTTCCATATTATGTATTTCTTTAAATTTTATAACATTTTTTAGAAACATTTTCGCGTGTTGTCTGAAACAACTTGTCTGAATTGAAGATTTCTTCAATATTTATTCAAATATTTATTTAAGCGAACAAAGTTCGTGGAACACGCTGTATCCTGTAACCTTTAACTGGTATGGTTGAATCATATGTACCTAACCATAATAGCTTCAATAATATCTTAATTAGGGGCAGATAATATTTTAATTTATTGAGCTTCAAAGTATTTAATTTTTATTTGTATTTTACTACTGATTGTCCTTACCATGTAAAATATAAATCAAAAGGAAGTTTATTGACATAAGGAAGGTTGTTAGTACTTTACAAACTGTGTTACAGAAAGTACTACAAACTGTGTGTGTATTATTACCTACAATACCCTAAAATATCCTGTTAAAAAATTGATAAAAGTTACTATTTTCATTAATACAAATGTAATTGTTTGTCATTTCCTTACATTAGAAGAATGTGAATATTTTTCTTATTTAACACACGTAAACAATTCTCGCATTCCTCTAGTATTAATTATATGTAAAATAATTAAGATAAGTAAAATAGAAAAATAGTATAAAACTGATGAAGACGTGTAAAATAAATTCTGAAGCTTTTATTGCTTTGATGTTCAGAGAAGAAAAATTGAAGAGAGGAAGGACACGTAATGGATAGATACTTATCCGACAGTTCAAAAATTTTAGGATGTGGTCATCGAATTCGTATGCATGAAAGAAACCGATGTCATCGATATATAGTCATGGAAGACGACTAACGGAGAAACTTGATTCGGTCAGATTAGACGTCTATTCGGTCGATGACCTTACTTTTACATAGTCAAAGAATCTTCTGCTGCTTATTCATTGATCTTTGGAAGCTATAAATGATGACTAAATTGGAAACATTCATGCCTTTCTTTTTATGCCTTGAAATGGACAAGTTTGATACGTGCGATTTGTTTAAATCTTCTATATATCTCTTTTGAAGTACTCTCTTCAATTAGTATTTGATATAAAATATAGAGAATGGAAAAGTGTATCAATTTTCATGTAATTAACAATTATAATGATTTGTTTTACAGTAAATTATATAAGGTGTATGTTACTCTACAAAGATGGCGAAAGATAATGATTCGTACAGTGAGCTGAAAATCATATACGATGGAAGCCAAGATCTTGAAAGTTCGAATTTAATCATGTATTTCAAAGCATCGTTCAATTGGGTATTGTAAAAATTTTATCATTAACTATAAGTAATAATCTTATTCTCTGTCGTGATGCGTTTTTATGATTTGAAAGGACGTAATGAAATTTTTATTGTAATAAACGTAGAACACTATTGTATGAAGAATAGTAGTGAATTAATTTACATCATTATGATTCTCATTGTCAGCATTTCATATATTTATGTTCTTTATGTTTTAACAGTTTTTTAAAGATTATTATAAATATTCAATCGATATAAAGTAGATTGTTGTATATCTATATTTTGTAAAAACTATTTCTTTATCAAATTAATTTTGATATAACTCAAAGGAGATTAAGTCAAGTATTCGTCCTAAATTATTATCGTGTCAAATTTTTATGTATCAGTTTTATTTTAATACAAATGAAAAACCTTCATAATTACGAATTGAATTTCCACTAAACTTTTCTTTCATCTAAATTGTTTCACAAATATATTATATTTTTCATAAAAATATTACTGCGAATCACTATATCATAATGGGTCACGATTTGTATACAATTAACTTCTATATCCACGATATATTCTCTGCATGTTCCTTATATGAATCTTTTTTCTCACAATCATCGACTTCGAAGGGAAATTCAATGACCTTCAGAAAGAATTTTTTTTTTTTAACCATTTCTTATAATTATTCTTAGATAGATTGCATAAATATAGAGCTCAGACCAGAGAATCCTACTTCTTCTTCTAATACTTGTAATATGTAACTGTTGTAGTATTAGACCAGTCATGCTGCTATTTGAAGGAAGCTTGTACACTTCTCATTAGCTTGTACCTCTACATTCTATTCTATTGTACTATATTATTCAGCACCTAGTATTGAAACTTATCAATATTCAAATTCGCGATATAACAGGCATAACAGCATATCTTGCGAAAATTATGAGAATTATGAAATTGTGGATTGTTTTATCAGTGTTTGATTTTTTTAAATTTTGATTACAACATTCGTAAATTAAAGAAGGCTATTATTTTGGTTTTGGAAATCATGAAATCTTTATCTTATAAAATATTTACACTACTGTCAATAAGTAGCCGGGTGCTTTAGTAGTCTTATGGTAACAGTATATTGAGCTATTAAACTATACATGTAAATTATCTATTAATCTTAATAATATGGTACACACTTCTTTTTTTTTACTAACACGTTGGTGTATGTCCTGACTCTAAATTTCATTGCTTGAAATAATGTTAATAATCTTCATATCAATTTAGAAAAACCATTTTAACATAGTTGTGAAGCGCACTGTATTAGTTAAAATTCTCTTAGATATTGCTTTTGGGATATATAGTAGAACTTCATCTAGATGTATCCGTCAGCATGAAGAACAATTTTTCTTTCATTATAAGAGGTCTCTTTACGGTCTATATTTTTTCATTCATATAAGAGTTCACGTACAGATAAGTAGAACCAATCAACAGAATTTAATCGGATATTAACTAAAATCTTGTTCAAGTAAATGCAATTCACATAACTAAAGTTCAACTATAAAATGAAAAATCTATCTGTAGTGTGAATATCGCACGTTTAATTGCGAAAGAATGTCAGTGGTGGTTAAAGCACGACATCGATAGCCATAGCTTCGTATGTCAGAATGATCAGAAACGTGAACGAGGACCTTATCCTCGAACGATGGTGGCTTCTCGTATATGACGTGCGCTTCTGTATCTGTATATCCCCGTAAATGCATACCTACATATGTATGTGGCATTACGTTTGTATGGCGGTCGTGGTATGTGGGTCAGGAAGGCGATGTTACTAACAAGTGACTCGACACCGCTAGCTTTCGTCGCACCAAATTTCCGCCTCTACCAAATCTGGTCCTACGCAATTCGTCGGTTATCGTGATGCTGAAAGTGCCCTACTAAAGCACGCGTTGACAGCGAGTCACCTAGTTCCGCGAATGGATGCCCGGACACCCTTACGAATTTCAGTCACGTGTTCTATATAAAGGTGTATCGTTACTTACAGTATATATAGTGACCTTCTAATCCTAAGCTGAGCACTAAGGAAGTATATAGTCTCGCGTACAAATTTTTGATTAAATAGATTTTTCATTTTATATATTCCAAAAACGATATCTAGAAGAATTTTAGTAGTGGAAGTATAACAAATGGACACTGTTACGTTTATTGTTATATAGTATTAATTAAAATTCTTGAAAATATGACTTTTGAATTATAAAATGAAAAATCTATCTGGTTAATAATTTTTGTATTTTGCAAAATAGATGGAAAGTATGAAATTATAAAATATTTCATTAATCGGTGGTTTTTAGAGCCTTCAAGAACTAATTGTATTACATTTTTAAATTAAAAAGGTAGTTAATGTCTTTTCCGTTATTGAAATTTATTTTTGAAATCTTCTTAATGTTGTGTAGTTTGAAACTGATCTTTCTAGGATTGTAAAGATAACATTACTTCATATATTGATGTTGATTTATGATATACAGAGCATATTGTGTAATTTAAGGTAAAGATATTTACAATAAAAGAATAAACATTCGTTTTACTCATTTATATTAAACAATTAAAAGTTTTTGCTAAATGTTTAAAGTATTCACCATTAATGGGTCGTCAGGGGCGATTGTCTCCTACCCAAGAATGATAAAATATAAAAATATTACGTCACACTCTGAAAAACTTATTTGATACATAGTTAATATTCTTTTTTTATATCACCTTTTTTAAATGTTTCTAATTGTCTAATACCATTAATTATATTTTTGTAATGAATTTTATTTTCAATATCGTGATAATTTCAGTACATTTATCGACAATCGCTAGAATAGATTAAATGTTGTGTATGTTTATGTGCGGTATACTATTGCTTGGGCATGAGTAGATCAGTCGGGTGTTTCCTTTTAAATCTTTTGAACATATCTGAGCAGCAATTTTTAATAAATACGTTCGTGTGATTGTTTATTCTGCTTACATGTGCTTTAGTACGATTTATAATTTCCTCTTCAACCGAGGGAATTTGCAATGCTTTTCTTATATCGTCATATCTCACAAAATCATTACGTCTAAAAAAGCTAACGATAGATCAGAGATCTTCAATTTTTCAAATATTCAACTTGGGAATTATGCCCCAAATGTGTAGTTCATATGTACAAATGGATTTGATAATGACTTTATAGATTTGCAGTTTGTTATATCTGTCCAGATTCGAGTATACCTTTCCATTCTCTGATTAATGTGAATTTAATTATCTAAGGTATAACATAAAATGAGATATTAAGATATAAATCATAAGCAAATTTCTTGTAAAAGAAGAGTTAAAAATGTATTTATATACAAAAATATGTATAATATACATAATGTAAAAACATATTTCTCCTGTCCCCCTAACAAGAAAGGTTTCTAGATTCGCCATTGAGGCCATTAGATCATTACTCTTTTATCAAATGCAAGTTATTATTAAATTAAATTAGCCATAAGCTTGCATAAAACATTAACATTTTATGTCCAATAGAAAATTCTCATAAATTATTAATTACAGTATCTACAGTATCTACATACAGTATCTATAAATACATGATATTATTTATATCGCGAAAATTATATAGTTTCTCCTATATTGATTGTTGATGTACATTCTTTACTTTTATCACTTATGACTTGAAATGAGTAGATGAGTATTATATTTTTATGGTTATGATAATATTTGAAGTAAATATTTAAGAATCTTCGCGTATTGAATATTTCTTAATGTCTAATATATATATAATAAAAAATTATTTCGATTTAACAGTTGTTATTCTACAATTTTGACTTTGTTTCATTGGATGACTTTGTTATTTTTGATACAGTGTTTAGTAGATTTTAAATCTAGTATATTCTTATATTTTATATGTGTAATTTATAAAATTCAATATATTTTTTGAAATTATTTTTTGAAGTATATTGTAGTAACAAGGCTATAATAACTACTTCAAGTAGAATAATGACATTATTTAATAACTTATAATCGTCAGATTCTTATAATAGAATATAATTACAATTTATAAAATCGTAAAACAGGAATCTGAGTAATTTGCCGTTTGAATATTTAAAATTGCAATCATCCTCGACGACTTCACTTATATGCTTGTAGCTCGTATACTTGTGCATTACGTCTCTAATTGAATATCCAAGCGCGACCTCTTCGCGAACAACTGACACGGAATGCACCAGGAAAACGAGACATCGATGGGACGAGGAACGCGGTTAGGAGCTACTTTTTAACAAACGACACAGAAAGTTTTTGACGTTTATATGTTACATCGATACATAAGTTGTGAATTTTATTGAAATTTCGTGTGAAATAGCTATTTTCTATAATTTAGAACTACGCAGTAAAATGTATGTTTATCTTTTATTAATGATAAAATACAGAAGTGAGGTATATAATACTGTTTATATAATAGTTATATTTCATTCACATATGAAAACATTATAATTTGATTTATATTTTACATTTATGAGTCAGATAGTAAATGTATTCATTAAAAACTAAATAACTCGCATTTATCTTGTACACCAATAGATGTAGCATATAATATGAACGTTTTATGCATTAAATACAAATATTTCAATCTACTTGAAATAATATTTGACTTTCTTATGTGTAATAAAGAAAGAGATATATAAAAACCATTTTATTTTAATATATATACAGATAAATATACGTTATCTATTTAAAAGTAAGTAAATGAGTATTTGTTGGGCCAGCCGTACATTTCGATATCTTTTTAAAAATACAAGTAGTCGTAATTTAGTAAAAGTAACCGCAATGTCCCTTTAAAAGAAGTCACTAATTTTTTTATCAAAGAAAAATATCTAAATAAAAATTAACTTGTAACTTCGAGAAGCCTTTGAAGTTTAGTGAAAATTTTCATATCTGAAGATCAATATTTCATAAAGAAATTTACTATTATCGATCCTAAGTATCTGAAATTGTTTGACGTTTATCATTATCAATTTTCATTTTCTAATATTATTATCAATTCTAAAAAAGAGAAAAGACATAAGAAATTGACGGAGATGTTCACTTATTTCAAAATTATATTTGCATAATTAAAACAAAGAAAATTTTTAATATATTACAATTATGTTTTCTAAGATCAATTCTTGCATTTATACGTGCCATGTTTAGTCATTATTCAGAATGAAAAAGAGATTTTAACCGCGTCTAAGCAGAAAGAACTAGTAGGATGATCAACGAACCGTGTCACCCTAAACCGGATCGTCTAACCCTCGATGGCCAAGCTTCCTTAGTCAAGTTAATTGTTGCTTCTGCTTCGCGCTAACAATGAGATGCGATCATTCCTTCACCTCGAACATGTTGATTAACGTAGCCGTGAAATTTAATAGTCCGCGAGAAAGTGTTTCGCATGCTCGAGCCACGCCACTGTTAGCGATTCTTTTACAGTTGCATGTTTAGTAGGCAAATACGATAATATCATGAATTAATGTTTATTATGAACCGAATCGGGTAATTTATCAAACAAGTTATTAGAAATCTTGAAATATATTAGTGTTCAATAAATGAGTAAATAAACGCAATACCTATAAATATCTAAGGAAACAACTGTAACATATTAACAAGATTCCCCGTTTTAATTGCAAAAGTATAAAATAAATGAGGACCTTTTCCAATTATGTTTTTTTTTAGAATTAGTACAAGCGAGGGAATTTTTCATTTTAGGAAACTACGAGTAAAGGTAAACTTCGATAAAAATCCGTATGTTTCCAAAGTTTAAAATATAGTATTAAATTTACTTATGAAGGTACGTATCGTGTCCAGAACCGATCTTGTTTTTTTGAAAAAAAAAGTACTTTTATTGCTCTTCTATTAAATATCTTATTTTGGAGGTTTATATATGCAGTAGGAATACAGGAAACATATCGAGAATTTTATAATACTAATAAAAGTATCAACGAATGCTGAAAACTTTACGGTTCAGATGTATGCATATACACGAATTGATTTTCTCGCTTGAAAAAGAAACGTTAAAGTTTCTCTTTGAGGGAATATCTTTACTAAATTAACCGTTACACGTACATAATCAATTTCTACATCTATTTTTGTAATCCTCAATTGTATAAGAAAGAAAAATTTTTTAATTTCGAATCCTTTCTGTATTTTTTATTAGTAACATACACCATTAGTGATCCTTGCAGAGTGAGGAAACTAAATTTTATTTATTAAATATTGTTACTTAGATTTATTTTACTTCTTGATTATTTGTACTTATTAGGAAAATGTGCAACAGTGTTTCGCTATGATCGAAGCATAAAAATTAATATATTTGTAACATGGCTGACAATATGACAACATAACACAGTCGTACATATGGCTGTATCAATAAACTGTACATTGCCAGTTTTGTTTATGCAAGTACTTGTTCCCTTTATTATATAAATTATGTGAATTATTTGGTAAAAATCATCAGAATAAAATTATCTCTAATTATTCTTAATTAACACTGTCATTGTGACCATTCATCATAACATTAATAATAGCATAATTGCTAGTTTTCTTTAAAGTGAATGTCATGATTAGACGCGAATAAATTTGCGAGTTAAACTGTACTCATCATCCCGTTATCATCACAGACAGGAAAATTCGTGTAACATTCTATGCAAATTGATATGTTTTTAAAGTTAAAGTAGAACGTGAAATGTATATATGTATAATTAATTCGTGTCTCTTTATTTGAGTATTCTTTGTAACGTTAATTTCAATAGTTATGATTACTAATCATAGAATCATTAATTTGAATTAATTGCCGTTTAAAATATTTCAAAATTTATTATTTTATTGATGTAGAACCGAGAAATTATTTCCAAATATTTTATTCGTGACAATAAGATGAGATTTGGAAAAAATGATCTTTTATCATATAATATATCAATCATCGTATAATATCATATATCATATCAATAAGTTAGTATTATATAGATCATAGACAATGACTTATTAACATTTTCAATGATGTTTTTCCTTAATAATGTTATTTTTCTTTCTTTAGATAACTGTTTCGGTTCTTCTCCAATGGAATTAAGATAAATGAACGATATTTGTGAATAAGTTGTCAATTACTTATGGAAATGGATATCATAGATGTGAGTATTTACACACGAATACATTATCAATTTCTTGGAATACATAGGTTTAATTATTTTGATTAATACATAGCTTTCTTTTTTTCCTTTTATAGTCGTCCCAAGAAAGGCAAAGTTTAAATTACATATAGATAACATCTTATAGACTTTTCAGAGATAGTTTTGTAGCTGTTTTTAATTATACAATGTTTTAAATAAGAAGTTTATACACGTATAACATATGTTACGTTAAATGTATACATATTTTCCAAGAGACTAAAAAATTTGAAACTTTCGTTACAGATCAAAAGTATTGTATTTCTGATATCGATATCTTTTACATAAACAAGATTCAAAATAGCGAAACAAGTACTGACACTTAAGCATATGTACTCAGATGAAGATTGTTACTTTACTCTTGAATTTTTATATTGTCAAAATTTCATTTTTCTGTTTCAGCAAGTACCATCTTAAGAGGAACTTAGACAAACTGCAACAAGGAATCATACATATTAATATTGATTCCATCATATTTTTCTGAAATTAAGGAAATTCTTCAATAATAGAAAAACACGACTGTGTCGAAAAAGACCGAAAGAACGCAGCACGGTTTATATGAGTAATAGTAGGTTATTATTACAAAACGCTGGTTCACCAAAAGAATTCAAATTCTGACAGACACCCTTTACATATTATTTGTGTCATGCAAAACATACTGAAGTTTCATTAACACCATTATATTGATAAAGTTTGAAACAAAATTAAAAACCTGTACAGAAATTACAAAGTATTACGTATAAGTATATATTTCACAAAGATCAGGGAAATATTTAAACAATCAATTATCCACTAAATTAATATATATCTCAATACTCAGTGGGACCATCTTGCCATATGTTCAAAATTACTATGATTCATGGGATATACTAATAAATATTAATAAATATGTGCTTATAATGTCTATATACATTTTCAAATTGATTTCAAATTTTACTAATCTAATCACGGTAATCTCATTACGGTGCTAACGAAATTTCAAAAACTTTCGTATAACATACATAATATATTCATAAAAATTTTCCTAGATAAGCGTTCGGATACTTTTATGAGTCACTGTATATCTGAACTACTATTTAAAATTTCGAAATCAAATCATATCAGATATCAAAACGAAGAATCTAATTCTCCATGCAACGTTCAAACATTTCTGAAGCAGCGGAAGCTTCATGTACTATCAATTTGCTAGACTTTCCAATATTCCAGACTTCGCTTAAGCATTGCTTCGCTTGTTCCCGATTCAAGGTATCAACGTGTCCACGCGATGCATTCAGCGAATCAACATGTTCAAATCGAATTTTCGTCACGGCTGTTTGCTAGGAGGGTCCTGTCATCTCGAAGCTCGGCGATGTCCCATCAAAAGTTGGCCTGAATACCGGAGGAGTACGTAAGTACAGAGGACGAACAGTCAGTCAGTCGCACAAGTCAGCCTCGTTCTCGATGGCAACCAGCACATCGGTCGTTACCTGGTTGGAGAGGTGGTAGAGAAGAGTAACAAGTGGGGAGCAGAACACCTGGACGACTTCCTGCCAGGGAGTAAGCACCTCAGTCTTCAGGAAAGATCGTTTCACGTCGGTCGTTCGAATCCACGATACCCTAGAAAGTTACCTATCACCAAAGAGAATACGTATTTTCATCGAAAGAAAGAGAAAAAGAAAAGAAGAGAAAAGAGGAGGAAGGAACTCGCGTCTTTCGTCCGGAACAGTTGTACTCTTGGAACAGTTCCGGTTCTCAGTCGGTGTTCAACCGGAAACGATCGCGAAATGACGTTAGCCTCGCGGTACGTTCGGTGAACTCGCGAATTCGAAAGTGACCTTTTTTTGCTGGATTAACAACAAGATCGCGAGTCGGTGTGATACCAGAACAGATTCTTCGCTGATCATTGTCGCGAAGAAACGATTATCAGCTGATCGTTCGTGGCCAGAGTTGACTGGAAGAAACGGATTACGAAGACATGGAAAGGACAGCTGTGTTTCTTCTGATTGTCGTCGGCTTGGCTACGCGAGGTTCGTTTTAAAACACTTAGTTTATTAAAGTAGCTATATTATGCAATAATTTTTGTGGGTTTTGTGTTGGGAAATTGTTATTCACTCTGTTAATCAAAAAAAAGTTAACTCGTCATTCGAGTTTCTAATGTGACATGCAGTGGCGACGAAAGTATTTGTACACAATTGGATCTATTATAGAATTTATATTCTAATTAATTAGGTCTAAATATATTAAATGTTGAAAATAAATAATATCTTATTTGGAGCGATGTGCCGAAGTTAGCGACTAACTAGATTTTTTAATTTATGATATTTTTAAGAATTTTAACTAATATTGTATAACAGTATCTATTTCAGTCTTTCCTTTTATCTGTCGCGCCCTCATATATAATAATATAAATTGTTATAGATTTCACTTTTGGAATATAAAATGAAAAATCTATATCTCCGGAAATTTTTGTTGTAGCTGCTATGTTTCTGGCAGAATTGAAGTTGATCTATTTTTATTAACTTCTAGTTTCATAGATTATAGAAGTTTCTGGATAAAGGATGACCTAGTTAACAGATTAATTGCAGAAATCAACGATAAAATAAATATTATATCGGAAGTATAATACTGATATAATATTCGATATAATTCTGTTGCTGTCACATTATTACAATTAAGATGAAACCTTGAAAATTAAATTTTAATTCTAATTTTTCCTCTTCTTTTAATCAGTATCTCCAATAGGTACAATGAAACCTTTGATCAAGTAATTGATAATAATGTAAATTCTTTTAAGAAAATATTAGAAATTATCGAAATGTAAACGACTCGTAATCAGTAATTATTAGTAATATGTGGTTTTGCATATTATAAAGTAATTATTTATCTTGTTAATATTAATAAAATACTTTAAAAGGCAATAGTATATTGTTCTTTGTTTATATGTAACATTATACAACGCCGTAGTAAAGGACAAATTTACTTTAGAGTTCACGTTTAAACTCCTTACAAAAGAGCATTTAGAAATCCCTTGTCTGCCTATCTTAAAGAGAGCATCTTTTTGCTCTTTTAATTAAGAGTATGGAAAATTCACGGGAGTTTTAAGAACAAAGCCATTCTTTCTAGGAGATAAAAATCTGTGCAGAATACAATATAAATTTTTATCATGATAAAATACGATGCGTAATATATGATTATCTGATAGAGATTCAGAAATTAGTATTTTCGATGAATACAATTAAAAATCGAAATGCAGATTTTTTTAAACTGTTACCTAATTACACGAAAATTTAACAACGCATAATAAAAAAATTATGATATTCTTACTGCCTCTTATAATTATTGTTTAAGAACGATATGTCTGACAGTCCTTACTGATAATTGATCAAAACAAAGTAATTTGAAATAATTAAAAGCAAATAGAAAAATTGCGTTACGATCGTTTGGATTTTACCTATTTGATTAATAATTATTATAATTATTTTATAATTTTAGTGCAATTTCAATTAAACCTACACTTTTCTTCTAAGTTTACTTAAATGTAAAAGTAGAAATCCTAATTTTGAATATCTTGACAAACAACGATTTGCTTATAAAGGAGATAAAGAAGTCAATTATTTATTACTATCACATTATACTATCGTTATTATTTCAATTAAATTTATATATAGTATCTCACTTAAAAATATATTCGTAGATCTGTCGAAATATAAAAAAGTTTCCGTTTGTCGTATTTTTTTAACGAAGAACTCTTCTTGATGTGTTAAAACCGGATATAAGCCTTTCAAAGTGTATTTCCATCTATCTCGGAAGTGCGAGTAATTCTTCAGCATCGATCACCGACTACGAGAGTAGCAAATTCATTTTCCCGATTGGATGCATCTATTCTTAACGCGTAAATCCATTTTTGTAGTGTAAAGCGGCAAATGTACTTGCCTTCACGTGCACACGTGTCAAATTAACTTTTCTATCTATGCTTTTTGCATTTAATGGGAAGTGCTGTGAAAGATTATCGTTTATGACATAGCTACATATTTGTTGGTATTTCATTCCTTTCATTATTTTTTACCAGCTTTCATTATTTACTTTCTAGTTTTATTATTATTTTTCGTTATATTTCGTTATATTATTTTTCATACTATAAATTATTAAATATAGGTTTCATACGTGCGATGAAATGTAAAACGTCTATTCTTTCATTTTCACATTTTGATATTTTAATATTATTTCAAGATCTTATAAACAATTCGTTTTTATAAATTTTTCATTTTAATTATTGTAGTGTTTATAGTCGGTTTCTGTGGATTATTTGATATGGATTTTCTTTAATGAGAATTTTTATTCTTTACTTTTTAATTTTGAGTATACTGTTTGTTATATGCTTATTAGTATTTCTCTTTAACTAATTGTAAAAAATAGATTGATGTTGATTATTCCTAACATCGCTTTCTTTAAATAAATAATAGAAGTGAAGAATTTTTAATACAATTCAATTCAAAAATAAATGTTGTAAGTGAACAGTTTGTTGATCTATTTCATTCATAAATCATAGATGCTAGCATTAATATTATTAAATACTATAAAAGTTTCTTCAAGTGAAATTTCTTGAATTATCATTATATATATGTATAGACAACCAATAATAAATTACACATATTTTATAATTCTGTAATATTCATAATATATTTGTTATGTTATTTTGAATACATTGTGAAATGCCAATAAGTTCTCCTAATCAGTTAATACTCATGTAAAATAAATACATTGTGGTCTTCGTATATTTTTTATTCTATATCAATATAGATATATTTTTTTATTCATAAGTGGTCTTCATATATTTTTTATTCTATATCAATATCTTAAAATATAATTTGTTAGTTAATTACTAAATAATAATATTTTTTAAATTATATATAAATATAATTAAATATCTATGTCAATGTGTATATAAAGTCTCAAGTAACAAAATTACGTCATCTAGTAAATCAATTCTTCTAATTTCTAAAAAAGACTCTAGTCGTTTAGTTCAACTTTTAAAGAGATATTTTGTTTTAAAGAGTGTTCGAACATTTTCGTAAATCGTATGAAAACATATAGTGCGATAAAACGGGAATTCAGATTTTAAAGAACAGGTGCTAGGCAAAAAAAAAAGAGAAATGGTTTAATAAACACTATTCAAACGAAAATTATTACTTTTAAAATTCTAAGTAATATTCATTTATTTAAAATCGATAGATAGTACAAGCATATTTATTCTTTTCATAATTATGACTTTTCTTTATGTCTTCTCCTTCTATTTTTATACATGCCTGATATCTTCATACTAAGAAACTCTATACTTTTTCATAAATTTCTTCGGAATTTTCTAGTGCAATCTAGATGATGGTGTTATAAAAGTCTTTTGTAACCACGGAAAGTACTCATTGCTTTTATGGAGAACCATAGGTTCCAACTATGTAAATTACTCGTTTTACAAAAAACTGCCTATAGCTTCGAAAATGTTAATTTTATAAGACATGTCTGCCTTTAAAAATCTGTATCTATTTTCCCTATCCTATGTTTACCCCTTATGGTCTACGTAACATTACTTTTGTTGCGTACGGTCTTAAAATTCCAACTCCTTAATATTATGCTCGATAAAAATATGATAGATATGAAAATATGATGGATGATCCATGCGAGTAATCTGAAGACGTAGCTTTCGTTTGATTACTTGCGGATCGTATTTGAAATTTTCTAAAATTCAACGAGATTAAGATATGTATGCATATATCTATTTCTCAACTCTCGATTAGGACCATTTGTCTTCAATTTGCGAATAATGCATCCTTCCTATATGTTAGCCTTAATTCTGTATGTGTACATTTTTTTTCACTGGCACAAGTGTAGTATAATTTGATTAAAATTTATTTTTATATAATTTAATTATATATAATTTAATCTCAATTATTAGAAAAGAATTTATTGAAATCTCAGTGTTAACTATGTATAAAAAGAATGTACTAAAATTTCAGTATATATATATACTGAATATATATATCGTAGGAAGACTGCAGATACTTCCAAATTGACTCGTGTTATGTGATCAAACTGTTTTGCAAGGTGTTCATTACATACTATTAGAAAAGTCGTCGTAGATTTCACGATTAGTCCACCTAGATTGTGTGTGAAAAGCGATTCATAAAAGTGGCTTTTCTACGTTTAACGATCGCAATCACTTCTCATAGTAAAGTGACGGTTGCCCGTATTTCCCACGTTTCATCGGGAGCCACACACTTTTCTGTTACGCAGTTTTCAACTACTTCCTGAATACTGTGTTCCCAACTAATTACATTCTTCCGCCTGGATCGCTACTCAGTCGTGTCAATCTTCCCCTCGTTTCTTTTCCAGCCCTTTCATTCTTTTATCTTTTATCTTTCATTCTTACGGGCTTTCTTTCGAACGATCGGATCGATCGAATGATTATCCCTCGGTGTTTGATTCACACAGGTATTAAATTCTTATCGCGAATACAATAGCTTTCCTTGTCTCCGTTTTTATCGTTTTATGTGTTCGATTGACGCGAAGTATAATTAAATCTTAGTGAAAGCATACATTATTGTACCAACATCTAGAAAAGCTATAGTGAAGTAGTAATTTCAGTTTTCGTAACTGGATAACGCAACTATGACAACGAATTAATGGGACAATTAATAATTAAATAACATAGTTGGTTAGAAAGATAGTTATTTCATGTAATAGAGTTTAAACAACTATGAGTATTTAAACAGGTAAAATGCTTATCAATAGATTTAGATCATAATTATTAATTGAAGTAAAAATTTGGAAGTCTTTCTATGTTATGTTTCAAAATATGAGAATATATTTCAATATATAATAATTAGTTGAATTTATTACTAAGTATTTTCCTATTTATGCGTTTATTACTATATATCGATAAATATGTACCTTTCAAGCAGTTGGATACTTTTGGGACCGACCGCATATTTATTAAAAAATAATATAATAAATAATCTTTGGAACTCTTTATTGACCTATCTATTGGAAACTTGAGTAGAAATCGCGTCGATATTTTTTAATCCAACATGATTTAATGCAAATTAAGTTTGGTATTTCAAGTTTCTATATAAATATTTCTATATTGATATTTAAAGTGATAATGAATAATATCATCGATAAAAGAAATTTAGAATATTCTCGGATTTTGAATATTACGTTCTGTATATTAGAAATTTATTAGTACGTAATTAATAGTTTGATGTAACAATAGTCACGTTAAATCTACTGAGTATGTATATATTCTTACTTTCGTATATATAATATGCCTATTGTATAACTAATTTAGTTCTACTATTTCAATCGTAAGAATCTAACACTCTGCTAGCTATTTAATTTATTAACTACAAATACTAAATTAATACATTAAAATCGTATATCAAGATAATAACAATCATTCAATATGTTTATTTAATCCACTGATATTTTAGGAATTAAAATACACATACAGTCGTATCTTAATTATTTTATTTTCACAGCTTGTAAAGTCGAGAAATCTATACTAACGCAAGTTTATTCAAGATCTTCATCGGTTAAAATTAATTTATAATTCATGTACATTTATAGTTTGAAACATTATAGGATGTGATGAGGCTATATGTAAATTTCTTTCATTAGCACTGTTTAATTTTTAGTTATTATCTTAACTGCTTAAAATTTCTTTTCTAATATAGTTTTGAAAGTAATGCAGTTCGTTTCGAAACGATATTTTATTTCGCTATAATTCTGTTTCCCACATTTTGATTTTACACTTCTAGATTTTTGTTATTTGTTTTTCTAATGTTATTTAATAATTACGTAAGCTCGATTAATGCAATTATTAATATAAATAAACATTATTTATATTACGATTTTAAATAGATATGATATATGTATACAAAATATAGAATACACATTACTGTTCATAAGCATTAGGAACCTCCTGGTCTTATAAGAAACATGATAATTAACCTAGGTTGTAAACGAAACGATTAATGGATTAGAATTTTGTATTTAATGTAAAATTCTTCAATACTTAGGGCGACAAATTTGTCGTTAACATAAAAATTTGTTGAAGTTATTTGCAAGAATTACAAAGACATAATAAATAAATAACAGTATATTGGTCATAGTTTCTTGATCTAATCCTATTGAAAGATTTCAGGTGAATTAAATGAAAAATTCAAGAATCTGATTTTGATTATAAGATCGATCACTGCACGTTTATGCATGTAATAATAACGAAATAATCAGGAAATAGAAGATTCATTTTATTATATCAAGTTAATGGAATTATTATTATCAATATCGAATATATAAATCCTTTATAGTCGTAGCAGTAGTATTTATTACAACATTCTTACATTTCAATTATATAGGTCCTTTATATGTAAAATGAATATGTCCAAAACCTTCTAAATGGAACAAATTTTTACTTTATAATCCATTCGATAAAAAATTATGCATTTATATAAATAGTGGCAGTCCTATAATTATATTCCAATATTTGTCATTATAAATGTTAATCGATGATAAGCATGTGGTTTACGATCGGCAGGCAAAAATTTTGCAAAGCGAACATTCACATTTTGGTATCGACCTACTGACCAGCGGTGTAGAAATCAGGAAGAGATCGGAAAACTGGTAGGACCCGTGAAATGATCGAAAGCGACTGACACGTGCGTGTTACACATAAGTATGTGCATCGCGCGTACACACGATGTAACACGCATCAGTTTCTGCCTTGAAAACAAAAGGTCGACATGTTTAATTAGCCTGGCTTGGTTCCTAATTTCCCACGATTCCGTGAAGTAACGGGAGACTTTGAACAAGAAAGAAGAAGAAGGTGGAGTCCGACCTTCCTCTTCTCACCTACTTTTGCCCTGATTATCCACTTTTCTTTGGACGTGGGCGAATCGTCAAAACCACGTGTTGCGTTACGGATATCTAGTTAGAATGTCCACGATTGGCGACGTTCCTCCGCATGTTTCTCTTTCTATGAAAATCGTACCACTAGACCATAGATATCAATGCAAATTTAAGCAGATATATGTTTCATACACTAAATATTATAACGAATATTCTATTTTATACAGTTTTGCATTTTACATATGTGCATTCTGTGTATATTTGTATCTTTAAATGTTGCATCTGAAATGCAATTTTTATGAGAATTCTCATTTTCATTCTCGTGAGAAATATGAATAAATGAAAATCACAGAGAATAAAAGTTCGTCTTTGTAGATCTTTTTAATCATAATCCTATTCGATATTTCAAAAGGGAACTGCGTTATATCCAAAAAAGTAAAAGAAATGAATTGAAGAAAGTTAGAAGATGTAGAAACAGTTGATAAATTCATAAAACTTTGTAAAAAAGTCATAGACATCTTATATGTTACTAAAAATGGCAATCGATGTTTTTGGAATGTTTAGAAATGTGAAATGAGGATTAAAAAGAAACAAATAGAAAATGTCTTGTTTATTTTGAAATTGTTTTTTTCACTGTAAATGTAAATGTACGTAGAAGTTACTCTCGTATTGAAAAAAAGAAATCAAAATGTGATTTATACGTATATCATGTTCTTTCCTTCGTCTTCATTATGTTATTCTTTATGTTTTTGATATATGAAAATCTTTCTAGAATAATTTAGTGCAGAACCTGTTTTCTCTTGGATTTGGTTTAATTAGTCATATTTTTAATAGAGTGAGTATGTAATACATTAATATAATACTAATATTCTTACAACTTCAACAAATAGACATCTTTCAAGAATATCTAGTTTTATGTAGAACTTTATTTTAGTTCTATTTAATTTAATTTAGTATAGTAGGTTTAGTAGGTTTATGAATTCATAGAATTAGGTGAATGTTAGAATGAAGTGATTTAGTTTAACCAGTTTAACCAGTTTGTGAATAGCAATAAGTAAAGTGTGTGAGTTCAAAGATGTTTTATTAGCACTGGAACGACCGTCAAAGTGGTAGATTTCCTGTTTTTTCTGATAACTAAGGATATGCTTTTCTTAAAATTAAGGTTAATTTTTATTGGTGTCAAAATACATATAATTAGAAGTATTCCTATCTTATTTTCAATATACAATTTTAATTATGAATTATACATTAGGCGATGATTAACCTAGTACTAAAATGTTTTTACATAGTACGGATATTAGATTTAAGAAATTATTCAGATTTAGTTTCCTAGATTTTCAGTTACAGATAATTTTAATATGAGTTAGATATTTGTTGAAACTTTACTAATTCTCAATTCTGATATGATGCCGTTAGATCATGAATGAGACACGATTAAATTACTTAATTTTAAAATATTTCATTTTAATTATAAATACGATAAGCTATTTAATATAAAGTAGTTTTTATTTCAATCACGTTTTTATTTATTAAAACAATTTGATCGATATTTATTTTTATTGCGTTTTGAAGTGTCTCGTACATTAATTACGATTAGTATTGTATTATTTATCTATATTTCAGAGTTAGATGAAAAATTTGAAAATTCTATTTTTCTTGTGTTTTAATCTTCTTAAGCGATCATGCAAACTTCTTTCCTATCTCGTTGTTTTAGAATAAACAATTGAAAACTGATAAGATTTATAGGTTGTGTGAATATTTTTTAATTAATGGCCAAAGGAAGGTTAAGGATCTGACAATGGAATGCACTTGCCTCGATAGAGAGACTGGATAATCGATAAAATTGCTATGATAATCACTACTAAAAGATAACGGTTGAAATAGCGGTGACCTGATATTTGCACCGGAATAACTTTTACCCTTTCCATGCAATTGTAACTCGCTGTGTCCACTCTACTGACCTACATATATTCCGCGCGTATGCGAAATATAAGTAGACTTTGTGCAACCAATAATTTTTTGAATAACAATAAGTTTCACCATGGCTACGACACAATAAGAGCCGTGAGAAAATTAAAAATTTATCAAAAAGAAATTTTACACAAAAATTATTACTATAATTACATATGTTATTTTTGTAACATTTTTGTAATAATGTAATTAGAGAAATTGAACTTGAGAAATTGTTTTAAATAATTTCGAATTGTTTCAAATTTATTATTATGACATATAAGAGTTTAAAATTTAAAAATACAATGTGTAATAATAAATAGGGAAGACAATAACGATATAACTAGCTATATAAATATGATTGAATATATATTTGCCTGGAAAATTGTGTCCAAATAGTTTAAAAGTTTGGAGCATGTTAAAATTTTAAAAGAGATAATGACTTCCTTAAGTAAATGAATATTTTATTTACAATATTATTCCCTCATAGTATTGAAACTGTAATTAATCCTATTTAAAAATTGAGATTACGATTATAACACATCCTTGTATCTCAAAGCAATTTGCGGCAAAGTTTGTTTCATCCAAGAAACAAAGAACGTTGCAATCTGTTATATGTATAGAGGGGCCGTAATTTTTATAACTCGAATTAAAAAGTCAAATATGTATAAAAAATATATAAAAAGTAACTCAGATATATGTAGTATAAGAATTTATATTTTGTTTTAAACGATCGTGTTCAGGAATAACCACAGCAAATGATTAAAATCGTTGGTTGCGGTAATTTTCATCGTGTCGTCTATTTAGCAAAAATTGAGTTTTTTTCAGCACCCTTTTCTTGCAAAAATTCCTATATGTACAAAATTATTATAAATATATGAATTTTGCATATATTTGATTGTCCGGAAAGAGTTTTTCTTTCGCAAACGTGTTTTTCACAACAGTACCTTCATACAAACGTGAAACCAACTCTGTGAAATGTCACGGTATTTATTTCAACAAAACAAAATGGATTGTACGTAATTCGACAAAATAATATAAAGCAAAAAACGTTATGCGTCTATTATTTCCTCATAAAACGAAAGAAACTTTTCGGACAACCTAATACATATACAAAAGAATTGTTATTTTCATCCCTGTCTGTATAAGTCTTAATATATTGACAAAAAAAAAAAAAAAAGAAAAGAACGTACTAAACATAATACAAATTACTTGAGATAAAAATGTTTAATTTTAATATAGTTTTCGAAAATTTTATTCGAAAATATTATTCTTCGAAAATTGGTAACTTTAAAGTATTAAGAACGTCGAGCATGATCTGATAATAATGTTGCAATCATATACATATATAAGGAACAAGGCTGACTAAGTTTAAGGTAGCCTGATTTCTAATTGATTATTATCAAAATCTAATTAAATTGTAAGTACAAGAGCAACATCTATCATTAAACAGTGTTGTAACAAGAAACAGAAACGCATTATGAGTTCGATGTACGTATTTTATACTGATCTTACCATGAATCTTTGGAAGCACGGCAAGAAATATCCTTCACGCATAATTGTGCCAACTTTCATCGAGCTGCGCGTCGCGCCGCGCCATTGCAACCTGTGCGGATGAGTATAATTGAGATTCTTACCAAGTTACCTTTACCATCTTTGGTTCTTAATTAAAATTGCTTTCACGAAATGATTTCCGTTTTTATACAATTCCTCTTATTAAAAGCCGTATTTCAAATATTGTACTTATTATGCATGAAGTACACTTGATGTATATATATATTTGTGACTGATCGTGATATATCAGATGATTCTATATAATTTTAACATTACTCTGTTACATCGTTAAAATACAGAAACAGTACAGAAACAAAGGAGGAAGTGTAACTTTCTAGTATGATTGTACTGCATAAAAATAGCTGATTAATGTATTATTATCAATTGCTTTTTGTTTCTTCATTCTTTTATGCTTTTGTTCTTTTATAATCTGAGTTTCGATATACTGCTCAGTTCATTTTAGAATGAAAAAGAAGATTCAAGAGTGAGATGAATGAAATCTTCTACATCGTATGCATCAAAGTTCCTTTAGAATACTATGTTCCTTAACCACGTTATTTATTAAATGCTTTAAATAATGATAAAATTATTCATATGAGTAATTTGTTTATTTTTAAAACTACTACAAGTAATAGTATATATTTCACTTATAAAAATGAATACTATACGTATTTCCTAATGATCTTACGTACAAAAATATTTTCATATTATACGAAAGCTTTTGCATTATAAGATTTAAAGCTTTTACTGATTCCTATTTTTATAAATTTGGAAATGTACCTACTATTTTAAAAATTCGAGATACATTTTATTGCTTTCTACACACTAGTATATATTTCTATGAATTTATGATATTAAACATTTGATTCTTTCAATGCAATCAGATATTTTTAATTTTAATCATTACTTCAACGCATATATATATATATATATATATATATATGCATAATAATGTGTACGTATATTGAGTGTGTGGTATTAAATGTAAGAATTATACAACAATGCTGTAGAATAAGCTTTAGAAATTTATTTAAAAGGTAAGAAACCCTGAGTGCTTCAAATATTTCAATATTTTTTAGAAAATAGAAAGATACTAAATAGGACAATAGAATAAATTGCATTAATAATATAAAACAATTATACGTATAGACAACAGAAATATTATTTATTTAGTTTAAGTAATTATTATGAAAATTATACGTTTTGATAACGTATGCTCAATTAATATTTTACCCACGTATGGATCGAATGATTTCCGTTTTTGCTTCTGTACATACATAGAAGCTAAATCACAGTATAATTATAAGACAAATATTGGTAGAGTAAAAGACAAGCAAGAAGTATCGTGTGGCGTTATGTCTTGAGGTTCAGCGTAAGTTCTGCCCCGGTTTGCGGTTTAACAATTACGATGATACGAGGTAGCAACCTACATTAAGCGGATGCAACGAACCGTCAGCTCAACTACGAAGAAACTTTTTTAGAAAACAAGGTGCTCGATAATCTTCGGCAAGCATACGCAAACCTTTGTGGAAGGAGGTCGCTTGTTCACTCATGAGCGCACGAAAAATAATGCGTCGACATAACTAGGGGAAAAAATTAGAATCAAATTTCTTATATTCCAATACGTTTATTTTATCGAACAATATAATTTTACAATGATCTTCGATATTGAAGTAATATTAAAACTAGAGAAAAATACGAAAGATAATTGAGGAGATATTTATATATATAATTTAGAAAATTATTAATTAAAATTTTGTCGGTTTCATTTTTGATGTTAATTACATTAGAAACAATACGTACAATATGGTATTTGCACTGACAATTTACATTGAGTATTTAGCGAATTATCGAGAATTTAAGGGATATCGATTGTATCTTGATTATACACAAGAAACTTGATTGATGGAACAATTTGAAACAAAATTGAAGATGCGCATCGTACGTATAAGCTACAAGATATTTCATATAACTATATATTTGACAAAGATGATAATCCTCGATATTCAATAAAGTCATCGTTAACGTTAAATGTATATAATACGATCTAATTGCTGTGTATTAATCTCCTACTCGGTATATGCTTGTAATAATTTCTACACACTTGAGAATGGTTTCAAATTCTACCACTGTAATGACGCTAATTGTGATCCATTACAATCGTACTGAAATTTCCTAAACTTTCATATAACATTTATATATAATATACGCATAAAAATGCTCTATGCCAAGCGTTCAAATATTTTTGTGAATCGAACATATATACATATATAAGAATATATTTGTCAACAAGTTGAAAAAGTTATTTTGTATAGGCTGACATCACTGCTTATATGACTATAATATTACTCATATTAGCAAATAGCGATTGCATCAACGCTCCATCCTTCATTTCCAGTTACGGTTTCACTTTTGTCTTCTTTGTTTGCTCATTCGAGACAAATGTTTGACCGGCGGGAAATACATACGGTAAAATGATGATAGATATCGTATGTTTAAACGTTTTGATACTCCGGTCGTTCAGTATAGAGCAGGAAGAACAGACAAAGTAACTGATAAATATGTAAATCGCGTGGCCTGAACCGTTACGTAGTCATCATTTCTGTGTCTACATTCGGAACCGTTTAGTCAGTTATTCTTTGAAGAATGTCGCTTCGACAGTCATGGTAATCAATTAGAAGTATCTGTTACTTTTTGGGAGAATAAAGTCTAACAGATATCTCTAATCTCTATTTTGTAAATGTAGGTCTTTCGCTTTCGGGATAATTCGAACATGACACTACACTAATGTATTTCACTTTATCTTATTAGCTTGTTCGAAAAGTTCGTAGTAATATTTCAAAAAGATCGAACGGTAATATATTTTTATAGAAGTTAGAATTTTAATCAATAATTCATGTATTGCCTCTTTTGAGATACATTTAGCTACTTATTGGATAGCCTCATAAAGTTTGTCGAAAAATGTTCATATTTCTTTGCAATCCATTGTTTCAAGCAGTTTTCGTGATTCTCAAGCAATTTGGTTTTTGTTATTAAAAAACTTTTGTTTTATACTTGAAACTAAATATTATCTGTTTGAAAAACACTTTTCAACTAATCTTGCATCTTTTTCCGCAAACATTTTTCGTTACATTTAATGACGAATTAATAGCATTTTTCAGAATTTTCTATTTCATTATTTCACAGAAGTTTATAACATAATTTAAATTAGGATGAAACCAAGATAAAATCGTTTATCGAAAATTTTATGACAATTTTAATTTCAGACGTTTGGAAACATTATATAAATGTTTCCAGATTTCTCAACAATTATTATCCTATTGGAAAGTATAACGTTGATGAATCGGTTTTCACGGTAAGAGTTAACTTTGATATTTTTAACAAATGTACACGCATCGATAGTCGTACATATTCTGAAAAATTTATGACACAATACTTCCGTTATCTTTTCTCAGAGTTGTATGGCATTGTAGTCGCGCACGTGCCATTTTCTATTGTCTCCTAAATAATCCTACAAGTTAATATATTTACAGTTAACACCTAGTTATTGAGACATGCCAGAAGCCGTTATCTATAAATCTCAGGCCCATCTTGTCTCATTTTTCTTTTGTACCTTCGATAATCGACATCCTGCAATAAACCTAAATACCAGACTTCTATTGCAAACCACTTTCGAATCTCCTAATCTACTCTCTTCGAGGGAAGACACGACTTACATATACCAGTTTTATACCTTTTTTTTATCTTTCAGTTAATATAAGTTTCCCATACAAGAAAATCCAATGAGCTAATATTAGGTCACGTTGAAAGTTGTCGTATTTTTAAGCTGTTTGTTTTGGAAGAATATAACCCTACAAAAATTGGAATATTTTTATTTAAAATAAATGTGGGTCGTTACCCTCAAAGAAGTCATTGAAACGTTCAAACTACAAAATCAAATGCTTATTCTACTTTTAATCTTCGACTCCGCTTTCTTGACAATGTAACGTTTTTATTCCGTCATTCCAAGCATCGCGTAAAATAAATGAAGTTAAGTTCGGCTCCTAGTCGAAAAACGTTCGACTATAAATTCCCCGATAATAAATTCTCGATGCTTACAAAAAAGGTTGCAACAGGCTGAAGGAGAGAACAGCTAGGAATCATTTGGTTTTCGTGTAAAAGCGAACAATGGATCCGCGCGTGTGGAATGCGAATCGTGTTAGAAAGCAACTCGAACCTCTCGGTCCAATGGCCAGAACGACAACAGCGGGCGGATGACAAAAAAAAAAAAAAGAAAAAAAGGAAAAGAATCGACGATGTTGAAGAAGAAAAATTGTCGCGTTACGCAAGCAGACGAGGTGAAATTTTGCGAGGCCTCTCCATTTTCATGCAGTTCCCCCTTTGTCCATTGGATTTACACGCGTGCACGTACGTTGTACGTCGGCATAGCCGATGACTTCCTAGGTGATTGCGCGAAAGCCGCAGGATGTGAGCTGCTTGCATTATCGTTTCCGTTACGGGTTCGTGGTAATCGTGGTGTTTTCTTCTGTTTATCTACGCCCACGAGCAGCCGGTAATTGCCAAAGATTATTGATTTAACGGCTCTTCATGCTCACAATACAATCTGCTGACTTGGAATCAATTGATTCACGATTGTAGTACTTATACTGTCTTTAATTGGAGAATCAAGTGAATCGATGATATAGGAACGTGAATAAGTTCTAAGATCATTTGGACTAGAAGCAATGAGTCATTTTAATGAAGTTATTATTTTTATTTCATTTTTATTTTGTATTTAAAATATTGATACGAATGAGTTTTATTTGGAATAAAAATAACAATTTTCAATTTGAAATAACGGATCACTTTAACTTAATTTTTATTTTCAAGATAATTTACGAAAAGTAACTTTACCTCGTAATCAAATAAAGATCTGTATATAATCTTTTATACTAGCTAATCTCTTTAGATGGAATAACAAAAGATTTAAGGTTTTAAATATCGTATTTGAAGTATGATATAAATAATTTATAAACTATATCGTTGGACTTTTTTTAATAACGTAACTGTATTTGTTTTCATTACGATTATCTCTGAGTTACAAATGTGTGAACCATGTGTATATGGCTGTGAAAAATATACGCTTTTAATGCAGTTGATATAAGGAAATGAGGAATTATTTGAGAAATTATTTCACTAAATATTTCTTCAAATAAAAGATGACTGTATTTGGTAGACAGATTATGAAATAATCCAGAAGAAAATTGTATTATTATTTCAATAAAGTGACACATAATTACTGTCGCATAATAATATCACACATTAACGTGTAATAACTATCAGTCAAACGGTATGATATATCATTACATAATATTGTATTAAATCTTATTTATTATATTGAATAACTATTTCTCAAATATGTTATTTAAATAATGACAAAATGTGATCTTAAGACGAGCTGTTGTAATCTAACGGTACCAGTTGAGGGTTGATAGAAATAATAACAGAAAACAAGTAATAGAACAATACAAAATAGAAATAGATGAAACGTAGAAATCCTTCACACGAATTACATTAAGATCGCTGTAATCCATCCATCCTGTATGCAATACCCGATTACGATGTTAATTTCAAAAGGCATGGCAAAGAGAACGAATAACTTCGTAGTTAAGAGAGTACATCTTCAATTCAATTTCATTCCTCTTCGCGTCAGTTCACGTACGTTCAATTATCTTTTCTCTATCTGTTGAAGAATAATGTAAACGGTATATTCTTACAGAGATATGAAATAACATCTATATTGCTCCGGAAGAACTAAATTACACTATAATTCAATATATCATGCAAGTATTCTGCATCCAATTAATCCGTATTTATTGCTTTTATCTCTTAAAGAAACTTGTTTCACGACTCAAATTAAAGTGTGATTTATGTCCTATATCGAACCATTACGAATCCTAACTTGTCTGAAATATAAAATGTTTTAACAATAAAACAAATTCAAACCTATCCTTAAAATAAGCTAAAAAAATCATGGTATAATTTATGATTTCATTGAAATTCATCATACCATATCTGAATTCAAGAAATTGGAACTGAAAGAACTTGAAACCACTTTACCAGTGTGAACCCGTGATTTATCTGCAATGTCCTGTTAGATTTTAGGCGAAGTTGAGATTATTTTAACTTGGCAGTACGATATTATTTCCAGTTTGTTCTTCTATCTCTACGCAGCATCTTCTTTAACGCTATTTCCGTTAAGATGTCCAGTTAAAATTGGATGATTTGAATTCAAATTACCTTGAGTCAAATAACTTGTATATAAATCAAGTTAATTGAATTTAAGGAATTTGAATTCACAATAAAATACTCAATAAAATACAATCAATAAAATATTACTGTGGATATTGAAAAGATTTCACATAAAAGTTGACTTTACTTGGGAGAAAGTGTAATGGTAGAACATTACTCTTTGTCTCGACTAAAAGTATTAATTTATAAATAAGTTAGTTTTTCACGAGATTCTATAAACGAAGAAGCGTGTATTAAGTAATCTTATAATTTATAAACTAGTGTTAATTGTTTATATAACAATTGATTTATGTGTAATTAGATATGAGCTTCTTAGATTTAGAAAATATAATAATCACAATAATATTAAGTTCTTAAGCGTTATGATTTTATTATTAATATCGTTTGATCATTTGTAGATAGATTCATAAAAATTTGTAGGTGTATTGGATTTCAAAAATCTGATTTATAAATCATATGAAAATATTTAAATATTAAATTTACGAGAGATACAAGGTAAGGAAACAAAATTTTGATCTGACTACCAGCATTTTATATTACATATTATATTTTACTTTGATCGTAAACAAAAATTATCACTGTTTTGATCGTTACTAATAACTAGATTGAGGATAATTATATATCGATAGGAGAGTGAGAAAAAATGTACAGAATGCGTGGATAATATTAAAAAATATTCAGAGCGCAAGTTCCTAATTTGTGCATTGCGCCCTTCAAAACGCATTTCAATTAATAAAAAAAATATATATACATATACTAATTATAATCATATTATGAAATATTTATATTTCATGTATTTTCTTTACATTATAAAATGTGTTTCTTTAGACCTATATGCGGCGAAGAGAATCACAAGTTAATTTATCGTTATAAAATGGAATCGTGACTTAAAGAAAGTTGGAAAACACTGATTTAGAGCGAAACAAACCTCCACTTTAGATTCCACTTTTTTATTTATCTACATAAAAATATAAACAATCATCTACAGTTTACAGATAACTGTACCACGAATTTGACATTAGATTACAAAAAGGAAAAAGAAAAAATATATTATAAAAGAAACGGGGATGATGATTGCATTTCAATCTTTCGTGACTAATTACACGAATAACGCAACGTTTTATTGCTCGCTTGGTAATCAGTGTAAATACGTGGTGGGCACCACGGACAAGTGTGGCTGACGGTACTGTTGCTGTTGGCCTCTGATGGGACATGCAACTCACGTCATCACGCACGAGCTGCATTAAAGTCATTGCAAAGCGGGACGTTGCCTCATCGAGCGTTGGAGTTTTCAAGCCGATGATTTCAATGGCTGGCAAGAGCGTCGTCACCTCCGTGAACGCAAATAGACATTCAGCTCAGCGATTCTACCTTTCCATTTTTTTTCTGCCTTTTGTCTTTCTGCCGTTCACTTTATGCAATTAGAATCAACGATCGATTGAAACGACCGATTGTTTATTTTGTTGTTTATCAATATACCATCAAAACGAAGTTTTTTTCATTCTTCATCCGATGGTGGAAAATCTTTTATTAATTGGAGGTATTCGTATCTGAAAAAATTGATTCAAAAAATATTTTTTATTCTCTTTGAAGAGTTTAATACCTTCTGTTGACGTTAGAATGTTGCCTTCTGAATAGTTTCTGGTATTTTTGAAAAGCAAGTATATCTTATTGCAGTAAGTATTTAATTTACTAATTAATAGTAGTAACCAATTAATAAGTGGTAAGATGTGGGTTATAAATTCCCGTAGCACAAATAGTTTTTAAAATTTTTAATTTTATCTTATCTTAAATACAATAATTTTATTTCAAATATTATGTGCCATAGAGTAATCGACTTACCTATCATTTATAAAATTTACGTGTATAGAATTGTACTTTTATTACTAAATTTAGTTTCCTTATTATACTTGTTATTGTTATAAACGAAAATTTATTAGCACTGGTAATTTATAATCTGTAAAGTTTCGTCAATAATATTGGTTAAGAGAGTTCAGGAATAAATTTCCTTCAAAAGTTAAAGTGAATGGTTCTTGTATATTAAAATATATGTAAAAATTGATTCTAAAGATCTTTCCTCAAGATTCTCATGTAACTGTACAAAATGTATAAATTTATTCCACGTTGTTTATTATTAAGAACTTAAAAGAAAGTAGTGATCACTACGTAATTTGAATACTGGTAGAGGCTATATTATAATAAGTAATTACTATCAAGAATTAATTATTATAACGATATGTTGTTTTATTTGTAAACTTTGTAGTGTATGTCGAAGAAACTTCAACTAATTATCAAAGGACATATTTCTTTTAATTTACACGCACGAAAATTCTCTATATAATATCCTTTTTAAATCATATTAATTTTGCAATATTCGAAGATTATTCTCATTTCGAATGGAATCCACGCTATTACCACTTTACTATAAAATAATTATATTCAGCGTTCGATGTATCGATTGTTAGAAAATTTTTTAATACATCTTTATTTTCAATGAAATTTACTCAAATTCGGACAGAATTGAACTGGGAATTTCTTAATTTTAATTTGTATTTTACGTCTTACATATAAATACCATTGATAGTTTTTATTAGTCAAACACAGAATACGATTGAAAATGAAGTATTAAAAAATGGAAAAATCAATACTTACTGCAATTCTCCAATCTTTTGTCTCAATCTCGTTTCAGTTTCAGACGAGTAAAAGATTTAATATCTTAAGGAACTCTTTGATATGCAGTTGAAACGAAAAATCTTGCAGATTAGTAATTAGATTTTCACATTTTCCTCCAATTTAAAAAATTTCCTAATGATAAAAGAAATACGATTTAGTTAAAAATGGAGCAAGAGATGCAACAGAATTAACTTGAACTCCTATGGATCATTTATAATCCAAGAATACGAATTGATGACAGGCGCGAAGCTGCTCGTTATTGTTATTAGGTCATCCGCGTTTACACTGGTGTTTAACACATTAAAGTCTGATAACCGCTGTCAGTTACTTGATAATGATCGTGTCTTTGTATCGTATTGGATTACAGGCTGCAACGGTGCCGGATGCGGTTACCCTGGGGCCCCTGCACACAGTAGCGTTCGGTTCACAGGAACAGGTGCCGAAGACGTTATAGACGAAGAGGATGCCCTTCTAAAGGACACGATATTGCTCGAAGGCACAGTAGCTACGTATTCTTGCGAACGAGGTTTTGAACTCCTTGGTCCTGCGCGGAGACAGTGTCAAATTGATGGCTCTTGGACACCGGAAGGGGTTCCATTTTGCGGTAAGTCCATATATTCTTTAAAAGTTACGAGAAAATGTTATTTCTTCAGTAGCCATTATGAGACATAAAATTGTATAAGAATCAAGTGAAAAATATGTTCTATTTCCCATTATATTATACAATTTATCAAACGTGTGTTTATAAAAAGTTATTCAACAATACTAGTCCACCATAGAAATGAAAGTTCTTACGTTCTGTGTTGCAAGTGCTCGGATGTTCTTGCATCTGTTTGTTTGCATTATATTTTTGAACAAGCGAGAAGTAATTATATGAAAAAGTTCTACAAATGATAGACTCAATTCTTCGGTTATTTTAGACGATAATTTTTTAACTAATAGCATTGGAGAATTGACGAGTAACAATTTGTAAATTATTGAATTCCCTTTTATAATATCGCAATTTTATACCAAATCGGATCAAATAATTTAAAATTTGTAAAATTCTATTTGTTTTATTTTTATAAAGTTTTTATTTCTTTTATATTTATAAAGTTAATCATATTCAAATAAATACTACATATTCAATAAACTTTCTAATATTCCAGCAAATTTAGGTTTTATATATCATTTGTTATAAAGATAAGAAAAATTAAGAATAATTAAATTATTTATGTTTCACTCAACCAAACTATTTATTATTTAACTTTTAAAATATAGCCTATAAATGGCATAGGTAATTTCTGATCATCTATGACTTCTAATTATAAATTATATCTCAATATGAGTTATTAAAATTTTCATATAAGATTAAAAATGATTAATATTTACTTAGCAATTCTTTGAAATAAATTTTTATTTTGTTTAACATATTACATTTATTTAAGTATTAGATAGATTAGAAACTGGGTTATGAATTCTAAATATAAGAAGTTAAATTTCTATATTTTACTCTATCCTCTGTAATCTCAGATTTGGTCGGACCCTCATTTTTTTGAAAAATTAAAACGCTTCCAATATCAAGGAATATATAGATTACAAGGTGGTCGACTCTTTGTGAATGTATTATAAAATTTCAATATAACGGATTAGGCAGTAAATTGCAAGCATTATTTGTATTATTTATCCATTAAAGTACTTTAATTTTTATAAAACTCACGTACATATTCTTTGAACTGGCATTTTTACAAGTAGCTTTTTCGATTCCTTGTTCGTTTAAGGATGTTAGTTCCTCCAGTTTCTTTTCTTGTTAGTGTTACGTTGAAATGTAGGAATCGTAAAGTGTTCGATGATTTAAATAAAAATGTGAAGAGAATATTGTATGTAAAAGACACGGTGAATAGATTGCGTTGATAGAAAAATTCTCGCACGAGTCGTTGAGAGAGGTGTGTAACAGGGAAATACATTCGCGGATGTGGGCTTAAGAGAAAGTTTGACGTTCCGAGGAAACTTATGCGTACTTCCGGTCACGCCTGTATGAAGTATTTCACCGCGTTACGAATTCTTATTTATGAAACATAAAATTGTATTGAAACATAACGACCATATTAACATCAGAGACTTTTGTTTTTAAGTGAATCTTGAATATTCAAAAATATTATAAATGGAAATTTGTCATCTTTATTTATGATGTCTTTAATATTGTAGAAATTAAATTCTGTTATGTAATATAATATTTTAGGAACTCAAAGCCATTCTTTGGGTGAAATGATGTAATGACGTTTAATGATGTATCATTGTCATGTAACATTGCATTTTACTAATAATTAATTTGTGATTTCCAAATTACTATTATTAATAATTAACTAATTTCTAAATTATTTAAATAACAAATAAATAAATATTTTTATTTTACTTATTTATATTTTAAGTATTATAAATAAAAGAATTAAAATATTCCAAATCCATGATAATTTACCTTAAATATGAAATGCATTTCGCTTTTTTCTTTTGTGAATTGTTTGTTTATAACACTCAATATGCATTAGTGTCAAAATGTCATGAAATAGACTAACACATCTAATAGAAAAATTGTCATTATTTATTTCTTCACACATTATATCATTTATTCTCCACTGAAAGCTGACAAACTTGTTTAAATTCCCACAATATTGATAAATCTAATCAATGATAAAGTATTAGCCAAAAGTGAATTAATCGCCAGCGCAAACAATTCAAAGATGACGTGTTTGAAATAAAAATTAAAGCATATAGATAGTGGATGTTTCCTTTACGCTCTTGAAACACAGGGACAACGCAATCAACGTTATTTCTGTATTAAAATAACTTATATAAAAATATAAAATCTAAAATATTCGTATAAAGATGTAAAAAAGAAATTTAATGCTAAAATTTCGGAAGGCGACTAACCTGATTCAGCGTGTCCTTGACCGAGGAGACCGACGACAGTAGAAGAAATGCTAAAGATAGTGGGGGTATTACACCGTTAAGTCTGAACCTGTTACCTCCTAAGAACGCCTGCGGCCTTCTCAACCTGATGCGCATTGCTGACATAGGTTCACCATTTCGTCCTTCCCGGTCCAGCTCGAATTTACTTCCTCCTCCAACGTTCCACTCTTTCGTGAATACCTTCCAGGTTAAAGAATTGCCGAAGAATTGCGGAAGATTTGCCGAAGAATCTTAAATATGACTTTGAATGCTAAACATTCGAAGTTTCGATATACGAGTATCTAGGAGAATAAAATCGCATTCCTGAACGATATAAATTGAGTGTAAAGAATGTAATAGAAAATACAAAGATATATAGCTTCCTCGAAGCTGAAACGCTCGTAGAGGATTGAATATGTAAATAAATGACCAAATTATTTGAATAGATGATGATTTTCTGTACGATGTATGCAAAGGATTTTCACAATTTTTTTTAATTAGAATAATTCATAGGATAGAATATTTCATGGTAGTTTATGTTTATGCTAGTTATTTATAATGGAAACAATTGGAACGATTTTTTCATGGAAAATATGTCTAATCGATAATTATTATTTATAATTGTTGAATAGTATCACATATGGCAAATCATATTTGTAAGTGTCTGATTGTAGCAACAATCTGTTTTATAAAAAAACAATTAGCATTAATTAAAAGACATTTAATTTAAAACATTCTATTAAAAATTATGAAATAACGAGTTGCGTTAAATTCTTCAACCTAAATTACTGTAAATAACGAGGATCATGTCGCAAAAATGTAGAAATTTAATCGCGTGCTTTTCATTTACAAATGTTCGGTAGATTTAAAAAAGAAAGAGACTGATGTGCCTAAGCTGATACAATATATAAGCTGGACAAATATATATTCAATGAATTTTTCGTTTCTTTTCTTACAGTTTTTAAGACAGTATGAAGTAGAAGATAATATAAAAACAAGGGGAATGACATGGAACGTTATACAACGTTATAATTATAATAATTATACAATTATATTGTGTCACTTAATGTATTGAAATATTTAGAAAATATATAAATATGATAATATTTTGGAATATATACCTACTGTATATATTCAAGAAGCAAACTAAAGAATTACACAATGATTGAGTGACATCGTTGTGTAGTTTACAAGTAGTATATTAAATATTTAAAATAGATATTATATGCACGAATTAGCATGTGTTTGTTTTTTCTGATAGTTTATTTTTATCAAAAGAAATTAATTTGATCCGGATCATTGAATGACGTAATAAGAAGCCTGAAAGCGTTATGATTATAATATTACATATAATAATTCTTTTATTTCTTCATATCTAATATATTTAATTTAAACGTATAACTATATTAAAACATATAATTTATTCAATTTATAAACTTTAATATATTTATACAATATCAAAACACCAGTTTCAACATGGGTAATTGTTTGAAATTTAAAAAGGCAGAATAGAATAATAGCATAAATAGGATTTTAATGTGCAATAAATACAATATTGTAGAATATAATATATGTATAATAATGAATAAAATATATAGAGTACTAGAAATAAAATACAATATAAGTGTATATATTCTGATAACGCAACTTTCACTCATATTATTCAACGTGCGATTTACGACAATATATCTAATTGAGAAAACCAAAGAAGCACTGTAAAAGATTCAGATCTGGTTCGTCATGACACAAATTAGAAGTACATGATTCTGATACGCTTCGACTATCACAAGGACTGTCCTCTACCTTATTCAGCTCATTTTTGCAATCGAAAAGGCACACAAGTACATTCCAATTACCAGGCTATTTATAATATTTAAAACGTAAATGATAGTTAATTATCGTTAGATGTAACGAAAATAAGTAGCATTTCGTCGTACGTATTGGTTTAATCGGCTATAAATTATCATTAGACCCGCATAAATAAATTAGAAGTCTATAAAGCGCAAATAATCGATGAAGCATCAATACACATAGCTAAAGTGTGTCTCTTGGAAAGTAGTTCCATTGCGAATCCAGGTCCCCATTAATCCGTTTACCGTTGCTAAATTCTATCACGCAATTTATGCCTTGGAAAAACGTGCCAATCTTTTGAATTGTTCATAATGCAAGCATTGTATTTCTTAGAAGCAACAGTAGAATGTGTTGGCTAATGCTTTCAAGCATTGATTACAAGCGAGGAGAATCTTTATGTCAGTATCTTTGGTAAGAAACAGGTTTTTTTTATTAACTGGAAAATCTATAGTTAAATATATCAAAAGAATTTACAAATAATAAGACAGTAACTGATTACTATTTTCAGCCTTAATATCTTTTAAACTACTTAAAAATTTCGCTTAAGACGATCGATGAATTTAGAGGTGGTTGCTTCTAACGATGATTTGAAAACAAGAATAACAACAACAAGAAGAAATTATTAATTTATGTTTTAAATTTTCTGCTTCTATTTGATATTAATATTTATAAAATAGTTCAATAAAACTGGCCTCCTATTATATGAAAATAAAATTACTATCCGCAGAATATTGTGCCATAATTGGTTCGGATAAGATCCTACTGTAGAATTAATTATAGCATATGCATTTAAAGATATGTAGCGATAATTTCAGAAAGAATACAGACTTTTAGAGTAATTTTTTATAAACTTGTGAAAGATCATCTATTAAAAATCATCAGAATTTAATTCCATTTGCATATATGTATTATATATTATATGTTTATAAGAGACCACGTATCTCATGATGTAATTTATTATTATAAATTTTTAGATAAGTAATATCATTTTTCGAGAAGTTTCACTATATTCCACTATAGGTTAAGATTACACATCAAGTTTACTATCGTATAACATAATTTAAAATCAAAAATTCAGAAGACAAAAATTTGCAGTTAAATGTGAGTAATGATTGTAAGATTATTATAAACATCTTAATGTACATTTTTAATTGTTGACAATAAGTAGTAGATTATTTCATTCGTTCCTATAAAACATATTCGATTATGCGTAGATCATTTTCAAACGTAGTTATTATTATAACAACTGCTTGATTAATATTATAATTAACTTCACTGTAAGTATGAGAATGTACAAAAATTTCCTGAAGTAAATATCGTTTGCTGCCTGATTTTTACTTTTATACATATGATTATAAGTATCGGTATTAGAATAAATATTGATAACAGCGGAATGTTGGAAGTCCTTCGTGAAAGGATGGATGCAGTTTACAACCGGAAATGTCGAAGAATATTGATTGCACAGGCCTCGATTCTGAAAGCTTCAAGGCTTTCACACGATCACACTGGCCTCCATTTCCAATTACATATATACGTGTTTCACTATTGCTTGTTTTATACTTACATACACATATATGAACACTTCTAATTAATGTCAAGTAATTTAAATTTAAAATAAACTACAGATTTAAAGAATGTGAAAGAAAGAGGAGAAGATTCGATGTTAATTTAGTTTTGATAGTGTAATATCGATAGTTTCGAATACTATTAATATAATCGATAGTTTCAATACCATTAATATAATGATACGAAATACGCTTAATTATCTAGAGAAAACTGAGAACATTTATATAAATTAATATTTTTGTGAATACAACTAAAAAATAGTTAGTAATTTGTTGCATATTTTATATATTTTTACATATTGCGCTTATCCTATTTATCTTTTTAATCTATAAATTTCTCAAAAACACATAAAAATCTGCAATCCAATTCTAAGCACTAATTCCCATCGTTGTATCAGTATCATAATTTGATATTTAAGTACGGAGTTTTCTAAGTTCATCAAATGGTATTTCAACTGAGGGAAAACGTACCACTTTGGTAATTTCGATCAGTAGACCTGAACAACCAATGAAGCGATAGTTAAAGCTTAGTTGCTATCTTAACTGGAGAAAGATACTAATCGGAGCATAAAGATTTTCGATTTTTCAACTTCATTTATTTCGAAAGTTAAGCTTCGATTGGCTTTAAATTGATAATAAAGCGTCATCGGCTATACAAAATTCTTTAATTATTTATGATCAAGAAGACCAGAAACAAATAATATAAACATGTAATTTATGCTATTAATTTATATAGTACTACTTTAGTAACAACTCAATAATTAGATTCATTCCTATAATATTTTAATATTTTACTATACCTAAATTTTTTTTAAAATGAACAAACGGAATTTTACCTTCGCTAACAGTTTCTTTTACATAAAATATTATCAATAACCGCGTATTAATATATATGTTACATAGCATTAACAGGAGCATACTTTTCTAAATTACTTTATAATCCTATTTGTATCGATATTCATCACCTATAAGCTAAATGATATAACATATAAATTTTACAAACATTATAAGTTAAATTTTTGGATTTTTATTATAGGGAAATAATTTTAAGATTATCTTTCTATTCAGTTTCGTTTTGTCAAACGTGTACCTCTATTGTAACTTTTGAACATTTTTTAACGATTTATTATCACGGTACTAATCATGCTCTTGAGCTTTTATGAAATTAGAAGCATATATTAATTTTTATATAATTTATATTTATGTTATTCCCCTCCCAAGTATGTTAATATGTACGAGTATGTCATTAAAATATTGGCCTTTTTTAGCCACCAAGCAATATCAAAGGTAGAGAATCAACAAAAGCAGATTTATTATGTGGTTTCCTATATGTAACCAACGATATAAACCTCCTTTACATAGTGAACTAGTTAATTTTACAATGACATAACTTTTGAATGAGACTCGTAACAATATCAAATAGCCACTATTATTACCATTCTTATTTTTGACAGGCAAATCACGTGCGCAATCCCCTTTTTTTGTATAGTACTTGTTGAGAAAATAACTGGTTATGATTAATTTGACACGGTCCCGTTTTCATCGCAAATAAACAAGCAAACAAATTCAGAATCTCAGCGGGAAATTGGTCAGTTAGCGTTTGAGCTGCAGTTTCTCGTAATTTTCTGCCAACCGCAAAGGCGGATTGCCACTTACGCGCTTATGCGTGAACTTGACTTTTCGAAGGTAAACTTCTGCACCGTTCACCACCAACTGGATGCGTAATCGCGCTTATACCGTAATTTTAACTGAATGTGAAAAAAGGAAAAGAATACCAGCCATTCCATCGATGTCATTCTAAACAAATTCGAGTCACATTACATTTCTTACTGGTTGGAAGATAACTTCATAAGATAGGTATTTGTTTATAATTTTTAACATTGTACAATTGATCTTTTATTGTAAAAAAATTTTGTTTAAATACGTTGAACCTTTTATAATAAAATTGAAAGAAGACAACTAGATCCGATTGTATAGTTTCTGAGATACTGGTACACTTAGCTTCAAAATATTTCACATATATAAAACACGTTTGAAACTCTTAGGATAATCATTATATCTGTTAGAAAACTAGAAAAATTTAAGTAATTGGTATAAGAAAATAAAAAACATTTTTTGTCGATATAAGTATTATAAAAAGAAGGAATCTGTTAAAATCTATAAGTATCTATATCTATGAAGGATAAACTAATTAGGTTCCGAAAAAGTTCCGCATCATGTGGAACCATAGTATAGAAAATGAAGTATTAATGCAAAAGTGATGGTTAGTGTCAACAGTTAACAGAAGTTCATATTCTACTCCTTCATAACTGAGAGAAATAATTAATAATTTTAAATAATTAATTTAAAGTATTCACAAATCTCGCCGGTTCTTTATCTGAAAAGTTTGGCGTTGCTACTTCTTTATAGCAGAAAAATTGTCAAATGCACGTAGTTAACACTCTACGAACTAAAAATGGATTAAAAATTTCAGTATTCAAAAATTCCAAACGCAAATATAAGATAATACATCGCACTTGCTCGGCTAAAAAACATCGAATGACAGTGACTGCACTTAAAAGTTCTCATTATGTTCCTTTTTTGTACGGATTTCTCCAATTTCTCCAATTCCTGAACCGTGGTAGAGCGAAATTTGTAGAAATACCATTGTGCGGGGGTTTTCCCAATTTTGAAACCGTGTTAATGCGAATCCGTGTTGTAAAAACACTGTGTTATGTGAAGGATATCTGTCCTGGTATGTTACCAATGTCAAATTTTTTATCAAAAGTTATCAAAAGTTTTAGCAAAAATAGAACGTTTACCCAAAAGTGTATATTTGCATACAAAATTAATATACTTGTATAGTACCAACTACGGTACTAAGTACTAATACTATAGTACTAAGTTTTGGTTAGTAGAGTATTAGCGGAGTATTAGTAAAATTTAATATTTTACATTAAGCTTTAGTTATCATTGCTCTTCTTATTATTTGTTCATTTCATGTAATATTCTATTTCTAATTCGTGCTTAACTTCTATTTCTTAGATTTGTTAATATTTTAAATAAATCTTTTGTGGAATGCATGGTAATCGTTTCTGCAAAATGCATTGCAACGAAACTAATGCGCTGATGACGCAGTTTCGTTCCTACAAGTTATCAAGTAAAATCACGTTTTTGCATCTCTAGTTGCAGTGTGTAACTTTTACGCCAACTTTCACTTGTTTTCTTTCAATTTTTCCATCCGTAAAGGTACTGATCATTGTCTTTAGATCTTCACGATGACAGTTAAATGCTGGTATCCTTCATTTGTGCTTTTTCAAGCCCTTTTCCTCGAGGAAATCGTAAAATCACATTAACTGTATTTGCGAGTGACACCTAAACAGTTAGCGATATTTTCTATGAATGTAAAACGTTAATCTGTTATGTTAATCTTCGTCATTATCTACAAGATACTTTTTAAGAAACATGTAAAAATATCATTAGAAATAATATTGTATTTGAAAGTTTTTACGTATTTCATTAAATGAGATGTTTTCTCATTCATTCAAATAAGTTTATTAAGAAGTTAACTATAATTATATGCATTAAGCAGCTGGTTTTCATTCGTTTCTTATAGAAATCTTGTTGATTAGAAAATCTAAAATTCTGTCAATTTGTTCTTCGGGTAGAAACCAGGAAATATGTAAATACGCATGTGCATATCAATGTATTAATGAAATCTTATAAAAATATGAAACGTAAAGAAAATGGTATATGCATTTTTTTCAACGCAGTACATTCGAGATGAAAATACATAAATATGGTTTGTGTTTTATAGTTTTACAGTGGTTTATTACATTAAATATATTAAGTAAAAAATTAGTTTGTTGAATAAATTTAATATGGTCACGTCATACTGCTTATGTAGATATTATATACATTTCTATATATATAGACTTAATATAGTATCTAACTGTATATGTATATACATGAATTTTCAAAGTTTTATTATTAATTAGTAACAGACATTAATTCATAATTATTATATTAACACTTAACACTTTTACTGTATATTATATTAGAAATAAGACAATTATCATTTTCCTCTTATTTCATATTTTGTTATAACCGTTCCATACATTTTTTAACAATGTTTGTTTTGTATATTGCCTATGAAAATATCGTTTTATCATAATAAGGATAGAATACATATTGTACCGAATATATATTTTTTCTTCTCCTTTTTGTATATTTTCTCTTATATTGTATACTTTATCTCCTTTCGACTTAAAATTAGCGTAACAAGATATAGAAAGGTAAAAAATACTTTGATAATTAAAAGTTAATTAAATAACAACATATTTGATACTCGTATAAGACGAATATTAGATACGCTTTGTATCACCAGATATTAAAAATTTGTTTTTTGTGGTAATAAACCTACAAAAATTTGTGAAGAACTTTGTAAATTTTAATTTACTGAAGCCGGAGGAAAAGATAAGTGGACAATTAATGGAAGTCGGTATTAATAAAGCTTAATCGAACTGTGATATTACTATTACATACTTAATTTTTAATTATTACATCTTTGCAATACATCGATTATTTAGTAAATAATTAAAATTAATATTTATATTTTTGTCCTGTATTAGCTGTATTTAACAAAATTAAATTTTAATTAATTGGTACTTATTTCTACTACCTGCCTGTACCTAATTATATATAAAGTGGAATATTTATTTAGATTTTCTTAATGAAATGAAACTCCACAGAGTCATGATCATCTTCGCATTAATTATACTTTCATATTAGAAGATTTACGATTAACATTCTCTATGCTTAAACTTACTTCGTGCATAGAAGTAGAAAAGATGTTCGCATCATGCATACGTATGACCACTAACTGTGACGTGATAATCAAAATTGAACAATTACAATCGATCAATCATGATTCAACCGCTTGAACGTTTCTTGGCATGTAAATCATTTATATCTGTATTATAATCGTTAATAGAATACAAATAGACTACTGGTAACATAAATATTTAAATAACGCACGTATAGAAACGTGATTTGCGTAGAAAATAACATAGTGATAATTATTGGTTTGCGGGTGAGCATATAAATTGAGAATTCAAAGCTTCATGTAAAATATATACATATACTTTATTTCAAGATTTTAAAAATATAATTTTTTAATATAAGGTGCGTATGTATATTTCTTCTTCATTTTTATATTTAATTAGGTATATACATATATGCCTTAATAGTGTTTTATCTCATTTAAGTCTTTACATTATAGTTAATGAATTTTTAATATCGTTAATTGTATATAAAATATGTTTATCTGTTTAGTCATTTAATTAGTTTTCAATTGTATTAATTTGTATTTAATATCTAATAATCTATTACTTATAAATAGTTAATCATTCGTGAAATGTTTGCCAATATATATACTTTTTAATTATGTCGTCATACATGTGAGTTCTTAAACTTTATTTATTAGGATGATATTGTAGTGAATAGAATTAACTGCACTTCCATCGACTAAATCCAGTTATTTGAACGTGAATTCCAATTATTTGGTCGAGAAATCATAGGTAGAGAGAACCAGTGAACTATTACACATGTATATTAATTCCAGTTATATTTGTCTGCAAATCGCTTGTTGCGATCTTGATGTGTTTCCTTTTTCAGAATAATATGATATAAATTCAAAGAATAATTATTTATAGTCAAACCAAATCAAGTAGTGCTAAAATACGATACATATTTAAGTTTTGTTGATGATCTTAGTTAAAACAGGAATTGATTAATAAAAGTGAAAATGAGAAATAAAATTTCATGAAAATAAAGAACATTTTAGAAATAATAAAATTCAAATACTTATATGAACACAGTTTTAAAATAGGGAAAAAATTAATCTAAATCGATTTAGCTCAAATCAGGATGACTATTGATCAAATTTAAAAATTCGAATAATATCGGCTGTATCATGGGATGAGATATGAAATCTGAAATATAGAATCTTAGCTTTAAGAAATCGTGCGTTTGAAGATTACTGTTCCTTATATATACATACTTATACATATAATAATTCTTTACTGATATTAGCTACAATATCCGGCAATTAATATAACAATGTAAGTATAAATAAATGATGTATATCGCAAAGGGATAAATATATGTACGTTTGTATATATTAAAATCAGAAATGATCAATGAGCGAACAGAAGATAATCACTTCCTTTTAAAGAGATTTTAAAGAATGTTAGTATTAGTTTGAGTTAGATCAACGCTGTCGTCAAAACGATTCAGAATTCTAGAAACAATGAAAATCTATTGTAGATACGACATAAAGGTTTGTATCTTCGCAATGCATGATTTTCCCAATCTAAGATTTTATATTTCGTCTAATGACATCCACAAAATTTGGTCTCGATCGACCACTGGTGTCATTTGGAATTTTATCTAAAATATTTAACGCGAGACAAGAAAATAACCTGTTATTAACATTTGACAAAAAATTATATAAATTCACATAAATGCATTGTCATAGAAACTCATTTTCTAAATATAAATTTCTATGAAAAATTATGAATATTAGTCAGTAACATAAAAATCAAAATCCCGCGGCCAGTAATATAATATGAAGAAACAAAAATATTCAAATCACATCTTTCTCGTATAGTCTTTGCATATCAATAATTTACATCATATATCACGTACAGTATAATACGCATACATACGTATTACCTACTATATTACATAAATGAATCACGCGAAAGAAAGAAACAGGAAGTTTCAAAAACTCCACTGTACTCACGTGTTCCACGTCCAAAGAAGTAAATACAACGTCAATTTTCAACAATAAACGTGCTGTTATATGCCAAAGATTTGAAAAGGCTCGGAGTTCAATAACAGGAATCGTTTTCCTTTGTTCTACGCTCGATCAGGATGTATCAACAAGTGCTGAAGCTGTTGATCGTTTTCTTCGATCTAACGTATTTGAATAACATGACCGTGGAGACGGAATCTTTCGTAATAATCCGTATAAGAAATAACTGTAAATTATGACGTATCCACGTGTGTGTCAAGAGAATGCGTGTGGGAACGCGTGCGACGTGTACGCTAACTCAAAGGAATCGGTATGTAGGTTTAGGTCGAGAACGCATCAATTACACGTTCTGTGTGTAGTCTACCTGTTCACAGCTGCGCTCGGATAGAATGTAGATTGACTTCGTAATCAGATACTTTTTTAAATTGGTTGCTTGAATGCTTCAATAGTTCGAATTCCTTGGCTTCGTGATCGACTTCCCACCTTCAATATTCACGATTATGTGCTCTATCGGAAGCTTCCATCGAATTCGAATATGGTATAAGGTCCCTGTCTTAATAAAACAATGAAACAATCCTTTTTTCGGTAAATAGAATATCCGTCAAGTGGCTGCTAATTTATTCAATGTGGTTATAAACAATTTTTAAGCCAGTTACATTTGAGAACAGATTATTTAACTCGTTATTAATGGCGTGATAAAGAGTGAAATATATCGTGTGAATTAATAGCCCGGTGACCGCAGTTTTTTATGGGGATATGACATCTTAAAAGGAAAGTACCTTTGACTAACGTTAATAATTTCGATTGTAATTATTCTAATTAAAAAGTCATATTTCTGGAAATTAACTTTTTTTAGTTCTTATACAATACCTCCTTACCGATTAGAGTAATTCTAACGAAAAGTTATTTGAGTCAGTTTCTTATTTTTGATATGCTTTCTTGCTAGACTTAAAGTACGTAATATTTCCTCACTCTTTTATTATTATACCAGAGGCTAATGATATTTTGTAACATATAATATGTTACTTTAAGACTGAAGATGACTGACTTTAAGATTGAATTTTAAAAAGTGTTGAAATTAGGGGATTCAAATAACGCCAGCTTACTATACTTTGAATGTTGTCCGTAGTATCGACTCATTGGAATAAATGAAATCATTTAATGATTTCTTTCGCCGGATTTACAGCGATGAACGAAAATATTGACACAGATTGCTCTATAAAATTGTATGCAAATTTATGTACAAATTGTATTCTTCAAACTTTCGAGTTTGGAGTTTAAATACATATATTACAATCCATCATCATTAAGTAATTTTGCAATAAAAAAATAGTACACGATAATTTATTTTTAAGAAAACAAAATTTTAATTATTGTAAAATTTTTATTATTGTAAAAACTGATTTTAGAACTATTTTCGAAAAATAATAATTCTGGTAGTATAAGATGGAAAAGATCATCGAAATAAAAGTTTTAACTCCTTATAACAATTAATCAGAATGAAGCTTTTACGTAATTGTTTTACGAAACGAAATCGATATCGGGATTGTTTTCAATCATTGTTTTCTATGTTCTATAAAGAGAGTTACATAAAGAATCGTGTCGTTTTACAAATTCTCAGAATGTTACAAGATAAGCTGGTCCGTGTCAATATTTCTGATCATGACTATATCCGCAATGACACTGAGATAAATTTCTCTTGAATGTTATTAAATGGATTTTATACATACTGTTTAATATAATAATAATAATAATCAAAATGAATATCAATTAACTTCTAGCCTTATGATTTGTTTTATGGCTACACTTGCTAGATCACTTCTACATGGAATGCTGTGACATTAATATGAAACATATAACATAACTTGAGTTAGTTAACATACTATAACTTGAATTTAATGATTTTTAATTTTTTAATTGAAATAAAATTTGTTTTATTATTTGCGTGTTTTTCAATTATAATCTATTATGAATGTGACTGGGTAATTATTATGAAATAAGCGGTTGGATTATTATCATACTGGATTGTTATTATGTTTATTATAAAATGTTTTATTATCAGATCTTGTTTTATATAGTAATCAAGGCCTTTGGCGAATTATTGTATTGTATACTATACTTATTTTTAATTGTTATATTTGTTCTAAAATTAGACAAATTTAAATAATCGTCGTAAAATGTCGTCATAAGTAATTAATGTAAATTAAGTAAAAATTAAACTTAAATTAAGGAATTAAAAATATTTTTTATATTAGTATAAAAAATCCTGTATAGAAAAAATATCTATAAGGACTAAAGCATGTCGATATATTAACAATTCACTATAAAATTGTATTACTTATACATACAGTACCTTTTCTTAATTTTATTTTATTTTAACATCCTATTACCATAATCATATTTCTTAAATTGCTTTATTTTATTATTTAACTATTACTTAATAAGTCCAAAATTTTGCCTTTTTGTATTTAGAATAGTTTACAAAACTTACATAAAAGTATTTTGTAACATTTTTTTTATATTAAGTATGAAAAGCTTCCAATCATATTTTTGATATTGTGTTCTTGAACTTTCGTTATGTATACTATTACATAACGAACGTGTGTCATTTTAAGGAGGGAAGATAGACGATTGTATGTATAAATCTTGATTTATTTGGATGTGATCAGTATGTAAGAACCAGTATGCCACTATGACTGAATTTAGAAAAGCGTTCAAGGAAAACCTTCTTTGTCCCTATATAGCGTTAGCAGATAACATTTCCTTTTTAGATTTCTATCACGTGCAAAAATAATGATGTTACTTTAAACTACCAATCATACATTTAATGTATCAACAACATAGAAGCAATTCATATAAATTTAAGAATTTACGTGTTTTCATCGATAATTATAATTTATTTTTATCATGTAGTAAAAATGTTACTGTTATGAAGCTTTTAAAAATTTGAATAGAAATTTACAAATCTTCGATTAAAATGTAGCTAAAAAGTCGATATAAGGTATATGGAGCTGAAGAAGATGATGTCTTAAAACAGTTATGTATTAAGTTATCATGCCGCAGCTCATAACTGTAGGTATAATTAGATTGTAACTCATCGTTTTTTATCTACGATATTTAAAACTTTAACAGTTAGGAACAACATGTTATGGTTTGTAGTGTATAGCAAGTAACGTTATAACAGACTTGTTTTCTGACTAATATCTTCTGCACAATGCATTTGCTGTCTCATTCATACATCTTCAATTGTTCTGCAAGTATATATTTTAAGGTCGTGGTAACAGATTATACTCATGAATCCGTAAAAATGTCTTGAGACAATACTAAACAATAGTCCGTGATTCAACGTTAAGACATTTACTAAATCTTTTCTATGCATGAAAGAATCGTATCAAACATTTAAGCTACATTTTAAGCAAATCAATCTTTTCAACATACATCGTACAAATCGAATATTTTTAATAATATTTATCTTAGATATTGTTACTGATATGATTATGGCATTATTTATTTTAGATATCGTTAGTCGCGAAGCTACAAAGTTATTTATTTTGAACATGTTTACTTGTTAAATTATTAAAATAAGAACCGACGTTATTAAAGCATTTTATTTCAAATATTGATACTGAGAAAGTTATTTTTTTATAGGTTTTGCAACTTATTACTTTTATATAATATAATCAAAATCTCAATTTTTTCTAATATGTTGAATATCATCAATTTTACGTCTCTACTTCTACATTCACTACAGACGCCATTAAAGAGATTCTCTTTGTGACACTGTCTGCGACTATAATTTCTTGCTGTCGCTTGAATAAATTAGCGACGCCGATTTATAGGGGTCGACCAGGATTAACCTTGATCGCGTGAAGCAAAATAGGCCTTAAATCTTCTACAAAATATTTATGATTTTTATTTGTCTTCTACAGTTATGATTCATATCGTACTATTATACTAATATATCAATTTATTTTCGTGTGATATAGTAACATTCCATTGAAATAATTTTAGTTTGCATGATTTAAGCCGACTTGCTAACTAATTACAAGAATAAACGCTGATTATAGTAATATTCTATAAAATATACACTACCATCTTTCTGAGTTTAAACAAACTTTTATTCTTTCTTTCGTCGTACCTCATTTTAAGAAATTTCACAAATAGAAAGATAAGAAAAGCAAATAGCAAGTAAAAATTATTTACATTTTACAGTGATGAATTAATTATTTCATGACATCGATGTCTCCACTTAACACCCATGAAGTTATTTATTAACTTCAAAAACATACATTTTTTTATTATATTTAACATTTTTAGGTTTGAAGCTCTCACGATGGTGAGATATGACATTAATTTCGCGGGAATAGTTGTGTAACTTGCAGTTGCATTTTATACCAACGTTTCGTAAGCATTGTAGTCTATTTCTTTCTCAACAGATTTGAAATTTCTGAGACCAATTTCAGGTACATGTGCAACAGGTACGCAAATGTTCCTGTGAAATCAATATCGTGATATACTTAACACATCCATTCGTTATCAACGGCATTTACTATCAATTTACATAAAAAAGTCTATCAGAAGATTGGCAAGTTACGATGTGATCTTTAATTATAATTCTATTTATAATTGGGCACTAATATATTCATTTCGCAAGTTTGTGATTTTTTTATCTAAATTAATGCGAAAGTACTGTTGGTAGGAAATCGTTATTTTAAAAATAATCAATATCTTATCTATATTTTAGTAGCTATTAAATAAATTCATGTATATTAATACATTATTGCGATGCGTAAATAAAAATTCTGTGGTATTATATTGTAAACTGTATTACAGCCACTCAAAAGTCATTTCATTCTTATTGAAATAGAATGCCAAAGAGTTTTATTGAAAATATAGTACGTTCTATGCCAAGTCGATTAAGAGCTATATTAGTATCATTTGATAAGTTAAGAAATAAATACATTAATACGCTTCATAAACATGTTATATAAGTTTTATTTAACACTTAAATGGACACTGTTGCCATTTGGTAGTATATTTATATTTCCTAATGCAGACATAACACTTATTACATTATGTATTCGAATAAAATTTATACAATTAGAAGATAAAATATCAATTTAAACGAATAAATACACGAATTAACAAATGACCTACTTTCGTTTTAGAATCTTCATACACTATAACTTGAACGTTTCAGTAACGTATGTAGATATTATTTTACTATATTATTTATATAAAGAACAAGATTTATATAATATTTTATATAATCAACAGGATAAACAATTTACCATACTTCCGTAGTAATTAGTCTGCTATATATCCTACATATTGTATACATAATTATTTCTAAGTAAAATAATGTAAAAATAAAAATAAAATAATCTTTTAACTATTTTCTATGCGCTTATAATATAAATTGGAAACTTCAAAAATGTTATTCTATTTGAAAAAATCAAATTTCAAAAATTAAATAAGAATGGCCTTTCTATAAGATCTATAAAGACTTTCGTAAAAGAATATAAATATCCGACATACAAACGAATATATAACGAGTATATAACATAATGTAAGTTAATTAAAATACATTAGACTATACAACGGATATGTAGGATAATGTAAGTTTCTAAAATAAATTAGAATGGAGTGGTGATAATGAAACGAGCCGTTCAGAAGCCATATTGATTAACACCATAAATTAAAATGTACAAGAAAGTGACGATGTTGCAAACGGTATCGTTGTTTCTCAAATCTAGCTAAAAAAATTCACCATTATTGATATGATTTCCTTGTGATGAATAAATTTATGAAATTAGTACGTTCCTCTAAATTAATCTGGAAATTGTCAATAATAAATTAAGAAACTAATAAAAAGTTGAATTGGAAATATGAAAATGGATGATTGGTTGGCGATACAAGGATTGACCTTGACGGCAATCAGGCACGCGGCAAAAGGGACGATCTCGTTTCGACGCCGTATGTGCGTGGAGGACTTACCGAGATCGAGGCAATGCCAGTTAGCGCCGATAAAATTCTCACGTTACGGTACAGTAAAACTACCGCAAGCCCGGTAACTTCTTCGCGAATGTGCACCGCTCGGCGAGCACAAAAGTTTCCGAACAGCATCTGCGTGCCGTCTGGCTGTTCACCCGTGCAATTTGCCTCACGCCCGACCTTCTTTTTACCTAATGAGAATGGCAATGAGCCGCTGGGATTTTCTCAGAACCTTGTCACTCGCTCCCTCGTCCTTCGGGCACGGTGACGAGTTAATCATATCTTAAACTTTGTTCGCATTAATTAAGTTACTTGCATTCAGACGACTTGTACGTACTTCATATTCCCATGAGTCAAGTTAAGTTATTTAACTTGAAATCACTTGAGTTCAAATAATCTGATTTGTAGTAGGTGGCTAATAGAAAATGAGCGAGTACTTAACATTATAGCGAGTATCAATCAGCTTATAATATGTGTCGAAATGTACCATTTATAAATCATTATAATTAAAATGAAACGATGAAAACAAAATATATAATCATGTTTCCACCTCGATGAAAGTTAACATTAACTTGTAAAAATAGCTAATTGAAATCTATCATCTTGATGGGTTTTCTTGTTTTTATGTTAATTCCGTTAGTGACGTCGATAATGTATAAATTGTTATTTAATTTCCTTTTCATCAATAAAGAATTGCGAAAGGAAGAAGGCTATCGTACGCAACAAAATTCTTAAACATTTATCTTTCAATTTTTTATTTCTCGACATAAAAGCTTTGATTTCAAAAAGCTTCATTGCAAAAGTTTGCTTATTATTATTATTATTATTATTTAGTTTTCTTTTACTCAAAAAATGGAAGAGGCTAGAGGAATATTATGACAATGCTATAAATAAAATATTTATAATCTCTTTTTTGTTGAAACAGAATTTTTAATTGGAAACAGCTTTATTGCAAAGGTGTGTAGAAGTAGTTGATCGTATCAGAAAGATCTTGGAGTACAAAGAGCTAAAAGAACCTGTACTCAAAATTGATCATACATCTACACAACTAAACTACAAATTATAAATAACAACATGTTACATAGTTTCTTTTACGTGAAGAACTTTAACTCCATTTGAGAAGATAGAAAAATGCTATTCAAAAGACTTTAAAACGACAGGTTTACATTAGCAAAGTGATTTCAATTTACTTGAAGTCAGATAACTTTGTAATCGTTAATTTTGGTTTTCTAAAACGAGTGAGCTTTACATATACTTCATTTCAGGCAACTACATAATTTTTGTTAAATCTCGTTCAGAACAGTCAAGTCACTTTGACAATCACGGTGGCAATTATATAATTTCAATGGTTTGAAATGAATTTGATTTAAGAATCTAATATTTTGCTTTTGAATTTTTTAGTTCAATTTTTCTAGTCTTCTTCACAATACCAGAGAGAAATTTATTATTTGGAAATATATACAATGAAAAATATTTTTTTAAAACACAGGAATCTAAACTTCAAGCGTAAATACTGAGTCACTCTGAACGAGATCGCAGCGTTAATACGAGTGAAAATAACGTGTTGTCCAGATTTGCAGCTGTGGATGCAGCAGTGGATCAGCCAGCAATTGATTCTATTGTAATACTCCTGATCAGTTGTCTTCAATACTAAGGGATAGCGGAGAATGAATAAGGGGACATTGGACATAAGTATTTGAGAACGCTCGTTAGTATGTAGGACGTTAATTAATAATGTTAAGTAGATCAGAGCATGAGATTGCGAACAAGAAGATTCTCTCTATTTTTAATTCTACTTTCGATGTTTTACTTTGTTTTTGTTTATGGGTAATGTGTATGTAGTGTACGTAATTATTCTTTGGAACTACTGGAAATGTTTTCAATCTATCATAAGATTATTACTTATATGAACTTCAATATCAATTTTAGTTTTCATAATGGCGCCATATTGTTATAGATTTTCAAATGGCGAATTGATTAAAATTCATTTTTAATTAAATATTGATTATTTGTAATAATATAATATTATATCTACTTGTAACAATATATTCTTGGACGAGTGAAATATATTATTAACGAATTATTCGTATCGATGAATTAAATTTTTCGTGCACTATAGTTAAAATTGTATTTCACTTTTTTTTGTTATTACTTATTTGTAACATTTTGTATTTATACTTATATTTTTTTCATAAATGATTATATTTTAGACATATGACTCTATTTAAAAAATTAAGATTCACATAGAAACACCTACGTCTGGTATTGTATAAAAAATGTATTTGGTACTTTATCGAACTACATGTGGTAGATACTCATATATTACCATTACCACATAGGTATTACATATATTACCATTCGTTATTGTTTAAATTCATTATCTAAATTAAACAGTATCGAAATTACATCAACATTCACAAGTTGAATAATTGTAGAAAAAATTGCATACTTGATGAAACGCAATTAGAAGTAGAAAAAGCAAAATCATCAGATCTTTCTTTAGAAGATCGTTTAGTGTATCACAGATCGGTCTTAATTTTAATTGAGCTGCCTATACAGTTGCTACTTTAAGTAATAGATTTAATGCAGTGAATAAACGATCTGATAGTCACTCGATAATCGTCAAGATCGATTAAAATCAGGTATAACTAGTTTTAAGCTATACCAGAGCCTGTAGTAATTATGTATGGGTTAATGTAACATTTTGCACATCACGAGCACGTGTTGTAGGTACCGCAATTGAGGCGGGGCATTGTACAGTGCATAGCATTGAATGCAGTTCGTAACTATGAATGCAGAAACCGCATAAAAGATGCGCAAGAAAAGACTGAACCACTCTTCCTGTCGCGTGTCTCGTGGTTTATTATTTCATTTGGTCGACGAAATCCTTCAATAGAATTTTTAACCTTTTCACACTAGCATTGCGTGTACTTCACAAATTATTAACTAACTTGATAATACATACATTTGTTTTCAAAATCGCCGCGCAATTAAGTGCATTGTATCACTTTTACAAGAACACCACAGAAGATATGTGTCTATTATTAATAAATTGTAAAGACAAATTTCTCTCAACGTCTACAAAATCTCTATTCTCAAATTTACTGTATTAAAAATGAAAAATAAAATCCTTATATAAACGGTATTAATTAGGTCAATTTATGTATATAGTTAGAATTGAAACAGAACAGTTATGATCACATTAACATTATACATCTCTCGTCAGGGAATTCATTCTCACCTTTAAAATAAATTTTCTAACTTTTTGCTAATATACAAAGTGAAATTAAGTGAACGGCTAAATAAAAAATTGAATTTAAACTCGTTCCTAATAGCTACCATCTTTTTCTTTTTATTACAGTGCTAAACGTTGCCGGAGGTAAAGCTCCTATGCAATCAAGCAGTTCAGATGGTGGAATTCCGCAACGTGCTGTCGATGGCAGCAGTGGACAAATTTATACCCCTCAAACTTGCACCCTTACAAGACCAGAGCACAGGCCGTGGTGGTACGTGAATTTGCTTGAACCATATATGGTGCAACTCGTGCGGTTGGATTTTGGCAAACCATGTTGCGGTAAGTAATATAAAAGTCATCTTTATATTAACATTTATTTGTGCGTTGTCGATTATTGCTTATAACATTAGCATTTCTAGTAATCAATTGGCGATTACTTTTTATTATTTCATAGAATAATAAATTCTATCGATGTTTAATATTTTTAGAAAGATTTGTTTGTTTCTAGTTATTTGTTTAGCTGCATCATTGATATATGTAATATATCGTTAATAACGTAAAGCGTAAATATATTTTTATGTTTTCGAGAATATTAATCAGATATAGATCTAGTGAGATTTTTAATTTCGTAGTTCGTAATATGTGCCTTTATTAACAATAATTATTAGAATATTTGCAATGTAACATTTGTCATTGGTTTCGGTTTATATCAAGATCATCTCTTATTGTTAATATAGAAACAAGATGCCAGTTGAGGCCAAGTTCTATTCTTGTCCTTGATTAATGCTCATTGTGAATTGTGTTTCTCGTATTTAAACGGAAGCTTTCAATCGTTATGTTTTGTATTTTATCCCATGAATCGAGTTTTATAATACATAATTGCTGTTACTATAAAAATTCATCAAAATCTCTGTACAACTTCAAAGATCTCAATGTTTTTAATTTTATACAAATGAAATTTTAAATTAATATATTTTGATATGAATAATTTTTTCATCTGAAAAAAATCGTTTCATTTATTTATTTCACCATACGAAAATCTAATACCTTGTTGAAATTTATTAATCAACGAATTGAAATATTAAAGTATCTTTTTCTATGAACTCCATCGAAGTAGACCCGCAGCTGTAAAGAAATTGTGACTTGTGCTCTACGAACATTTCAAATTCGAGTTCACATGTAGTTGTATATACGATATATATGTTTAAACTTGTACAATATAAAAATATATTTTTTGTGTATCATACTGTATAAATATTAATGTTTATATATATACCAGCAATGAATATATAAAACAATACATAAAAGACACAGACGTAGACATAGAAATTTATAAAGTATTCATAAATGACTGACACTTATGAACACATAAAAATTTGAAAGCAAAACACAAACGAGAAAAGGCAGTAACAAGTAATACGTACCTATTAGTAGTGGACGAAAATTAGATTAGCAATAAACGATTTAATATGCGTGTTTCCTCGTTTCACCGTTAAGTTAAACGTTTTCTAAAGTTTTCTCTAAAAATAAGAGAATTTCTAAGTAAAAATAGAACGCGATTAAGTAGTAAAGGTTTGAAGTCTATATCAGAATTAAGAATAAATCACTTTGATGAATCGTTAGTGAAATGGATCAGAAGACGCAGAGAGCTGGTACTTTAGGCGATCTACTGGACAGTAGAATTTAATCCCTCTAATACGATGGAACGCCACTTTCATTTCAATGACGCGATCTCCCGGCTTTCTATCGATAAACCGGCATCGCCAGCCAATTACGGGGTAATAACGGCGCTTTGTGAGCGAAAATTTTCGCGATCCAATACTCTGAAGGCGAGCGTAATAACGAACAAGGCGAGCATGAAATACACCGTTAGCGTAAACGCTGCGCCAGATCGACACTTTCATTCATGCCGATGTAGATTTTATCTTCTGCTACAATTTCCAGGCCATTGTACTTGCCACAGGCGTGATTATCGATTCTCCTCGAATTGAGAAGTTATACTACGACGATATATCTACGTAATATTGTAGTAGTATAGTAATGTAATTTAAATGTTATTGAATTAAAGAAAAATATATAGTGGTTTCTTTCCATTTTTTTTTTTTTTAATTCTTATGTTACAAAACTGTGAATTGTACTGTAGTAAAAGCAGTAACATATCTTTTGGTTTTAAGAAATTATGGATGTTATAGAATTAACAAATATATTTTATTTTTATTTGAAGAAATAATTGCTTTATTTTTATATTATTTAGATTTCATACTTATATATAGTCATAATTGATAATACTTTATGTAGACTACATTGTTTGGAACTTGTATTTCTTTATTTTATTTATATTTCCTAAGATTAAAAAATTTTACTTTTATTCATTTTTTTCCAAATATGTACTTGCATACCGTTAGTTCCGAATTTGTTTAGAGAAAGTAGATTTGACATGTAAATATAAAGATTTGATGGAAAATTTGATAAAACTGATAGATATTAGTTCTTATTATCTTTCTCAAAGTTATATATATTTTCGTGAATATTTTGAAATTTATTTATTTTCTATATCATTATGTTTCTTATAGTTATATATATATCGAGTTATTTATGCCTTTCAACTACAGATTTATATATTTTTAACATTATCACATATTTTTCAGCATTATTACATTTGGTTCTGTTGTTCTATCATGATTGTATCATTTTATCAATCTGTTTGTAACAGTATATAACAATCTTCCTTTTTCATAGGAGAAAAAGGATCCAGATATACACGATACAAGATAAAATTTTCTGAGGAAAAGTTTGTAATATTTGAGTACACCATGAATGCGAATTCGTTTTAATAAAATGTAAAAATTTTTATTTCATTTTAATATTTTTATTTCCTTATAATTATTTTATCCGTAATATAATATTATCGATTACTATTTTCATTTTTCGTGATTAATATTTATATATCATTATTCAAGTATATTAGAAGCCACACGTAAAATCAGGGCGAAACGAATGTGCCAATTTTAGTGATATGTAATAAAACGAAATAAAGCATGCAAGGCAGCGTTTCAAGTCACAATTACTCCTGAACGAATTAACATCTATGCATAAAGAATAATTGGTCAAAGGAGTGATGCATTGTTTTCTAGCAATAAAAAGTGAAAACACTCTCGCTATCGCACTGGAAAGTTTCTAGAAGTTTTCACGTACCAATAATGCTTACGGTCAATAATAATAGAGTAAACGAAGGAAGAAAAGAAAAATGATGTGCGGATTTTACGGCCGCATTTAAAAGACTCGATATCATTTTACGTTTCGATTGCTACCATTGATCGCATCGACACACTTTTTAAGTAGAAAGTGCCAATTAATTACCGTAAAATACCTTTTAGTAGTATTCCGACTTTATTAAATATTGCAAGGAAATTATTTTATCTTTTGGAATTCTTGTATATGTATTTAACTTTTTAAGAATATATGTTTAAAACATTTAAATTACTTACTTTATATTCAGAGCTGTATTTTTTTAAATATTAGAATTTCTCTGTTACATGTTTGTTCAATTGTCAATTGCCGATGAATTGAATATTAACTGCTAACTAAACAATTTAAACTCCCTAGAATAAATTTTAGTCAAACTATTATTACGAATACCTTTATAAATATTTATCATAATGTAAAACATTTAATGCAAAAGGCATTATCTCAAATCATTTCAGTCACCTTAAATTAGATTAAAATTTTTAAAGTTCTTTTTTAGTTTTCAGTAAGTTATTTATTTCCGGTTTTGCTCTGAGGGAAAGGACACCTCACTTCGCTCAACGAACTTTCGGTTCCTCTAAATTTCGACTTTATTAAACTGTCATTAACTTTATTACAAAATGAAGTAGTTACAATTTTTATAAAGTATTCCGGCGTCTTTTATTACGTAAGCTATATTATACTTGATTTTATAATGGACGACTATTGACAATTACATGCTGATTTTCGTTACAATATTGCCAGAAATTTCTTTTACGACAGGTCATTAGACTTTTACGATCCCGCTTATAATTTTCTTGTTGTACAACTTCCGCAATTCTGTCACGGCAAAGAGTAGATTTGCTTATGGTTAAATGTAATGGCAGTCTATATAACCGATCAAACAAGGGAGACTTTCACCGTTAAACAAAATGCTTGATAATAGCGTCAGACGCGTTGTTTATACGGAAATGAAGAGTGAGAGTAGCTACTCTATTATTCTGGGAAGGAATTCACTGCACTCTTCCTCAAAAAAATAATTTTCATCCTTTCACGAAGTAAGTAAGTCCGTACATTATATTGCATTGTATAATAACGCGTTAAAGATGTTTTATCAACGATTAAACGTAGTTTATGGAATTATTTGAGATTTGCTACCTGTTTTTTGTTTGCTTGAAGTAGGTAATACGTATTTTTATATATTATATTTTAATTTATAATTTACATTTAATATAAAATTTGTACCTTATACAGTTTATATTTTATATATAAAAATATTAATTTAATATTAATATTATATTATGTTATAAAATATATATTATAAAATAATATTAATTATATATTAAAATAAGAAAATAATATTATGTTACACTATAACCTCCGCTTGTAAATCGCCAATAATAAAATATGAAATTATAGGCAATTGGAAGGAAATTGAAAGCTTCTTAAAAAATAATAAGTAATAAATTAATTATACAATTAAAATCATAAATAAATAAAATATTGGAAACATAATCATAATGCAAATATTTCACTATATTCAATAGAAGCTCTGTTCTATTATCAATAATCAGTATGTATTTATTCAAATACATATATATATATAACGTAATGTAATACATATTCTTATACAATTATGTGTCGTATTTTCTTTCATATCACACTTATAATTTTAACTGATTAGTCCACATAAATAAATATTATAACCCGAGTGAAATGAGGAAGACATTTCGTATTTAATAAATTCGTTCCACTACTTCCTTCAATAAAGCAATCGAGTCATATTTCATTAAGTTACAAAAATACCATTCATCCACGCAAATATACTACCGTTCAAAAATATCCAATATCTTGCTTATTTAATATTTAAACCTTGTTTATTGATTATTGATAAAGCCTGCAATACATTTTTTTTTATTATTATCGCAATTAGAATTATTTTAGTTTCTAAAACCGAATAATAGTTGATCTCAAGAAAGAAAGTAATATGCGATGACAGAATTGACGACCATATTTTAAAAGTGTAGATATTATTATTTTATATTTACATTTATTATTACAGATTAGAAATTTAAGAAAAAATATACCAGCCTTAATTTTTGTAATTATCGTGATTAATTTCACCAAGATGAACTATATACTTAATTGTAAGATGTGCCTCATAAGTTTCTTAACGAATAACATAAATTTGCAATTTTTTACTTTCAGAAAATAATTGTAGGTTTTTAATTGTTAATTTGTATTTATATCTTAATAAGATTCACATACAGCCAATCACAAAAGTCCACATACATCTATCTTTTACGATTTCATGAATGCCAAAAAGATTGTAGATCTATAACGTATATAATATAATATTATATGATGTGTATTAGACATTTTTGTAAAATTATATTTTGAATTATTTTACTTTTTTTCAAATTTACGATATAAATTGCGACATAATCGTGTCTGAGCTCAATCAATGTAGAGTTTAATATCAAAAAGAATGTAAAAAAATAGACAGATGTAGAATATAACAAATATTCAAAAAATAGATATAGAATAGATTATATATTTCAAATTTAAAGGATATGGACATATTTTCTATGTCTGCCAGGGTCTAAAGGCTGGCTCAATTACGGCTATTGCTTTATCCCAGTAGTAAGTAAAGCCTAATATACACTGTTGACTTTGGAGGACTACCGATAAGATATAGACGAAAGCGACGTTTTTTGATGAATTATCAGTACGGGTTATCCGCAGTGAAACAGTGCCACTTGATTAAAACTACTGGCCATGTCTGAGCCAGTTTTAGATCTCTAACGAGCATCCAGCAAAATGCCCCCGATTATACTTTCGTTGCTTTCGTTATGCATGCAGAAATCGCGTGTTACTCTAACAGATAGGAACCCGATTCTAAAAGCGTTCCTCTTAAGAGTGATCTTCACGATTCAGCTAGCACTCGTACGTGACGATAATCTTCGTGTTTCGCCAGTAAACGCGCATGGGGCGTAATTAAATTGATTGATATTTTACACGAAGCGGCAACTTTCACGCGGTCACGTACCGATAAGAAGCTGTTAGCAGAGCATTTTAATTACGTTGGAGATCGGTTATCGCTTGCCACTGGCGAACTCGCTCGTGTTTCCGCCAGAACAGAGAGAAACACGATACCATTGCTCTGGTATAACTCATTGGGAATCGTGTGTGTTTTTGCGTTGATGAATACGAATGACTTCCTTGACGATAGACATGAACAAGATTCATTTTGGAATATAAAGCACGAGTAACGTACAATAACTGACGAAAATATTATAACAATTCTAACGCTTGCAAACATTTTGAAATTCCATTCGTACTGTAACGAGACACGATTATCATAGTATTATAGAGTTAGAATTTGAGACTAATCTGGAAATATATATAAAGGTTACCTTTATCGCGAACAATTAGTAAAAAATGAGCGTGCAATATGTAAATAGCTGTTTTAAACGTATAACTAGTGGTAAAGATGGCCCCTTTAAATATCGAGACTTATTTAAATGTAATGGATAATTGATTGATTCAATAATTTTCTAAGCTTAGTAAAATTTATGTTTGCAATAAACATCTTATCTATAGGTATACATACCTATATTTTCAGATTTACTTTAAAGTATATCAATGTGCTCATAATTGCTGGTCGTATAACGTCGTATATCATACAAACTCCTTTATTTCAATCGTTTAATTGTCAAGTCATAAATAAAATAGAGAAATTTTTTCTAAATTGGTAGAAAAGCTATCATAATTAATTTCGATAATGTTATTTGAAGTCGGTTAGTACTTTGACGATTTATCTATTTTATTTTAATACACTTTACACTTAATACATTTTAATAGTAAATGTTGCTTTTGATCCGTAGTTTGCCATTAATTCATACATTTTAGTAACATTCGTGTCATTATCAAAACGAGTGAACGAAAGTGTCCACATACAGTGGTTCACGAAAATATTTGAACACTTATAAAAACATTTTTGGAATATATTGTATATTATGTGAAACATTCTAAAATTTCATTGCTAGCTTCCTTATATTGGTAAATTTTCAAACGAATCTGAAAATGTACAGAGAAGTTAGCAAGCATACACTTCGCAAAGATCACTAAAGTATTCGGAAAATCGGTTATTCATTATTAACAAGCCACAGCATTAAGCGAGATCAGCCAATTTTTTACTAGGTGAATATTTGCAGCAAATAATCTGAGACTTCTATATATTTTTTCAAATTGATTCCAAATATTGTCTGCATGGCCATTTATAGTTGTGTCTCGTGTTTCACCACGATACGAATAAAACTTCAAAGAATTTTGTATAACACACCTGCAATATGCTCATAAAAATTTTTACAGTAAATGTTCAAATATTTTTATAAACTACCGTAGACATTGCTTTCCTTAATAGCAAATAAATTAATTAAAAAAGATTGGGTGGTATATGAAATTTTAATGATGATCGATTTAGAACGAATTATAATAAATTTATTGGTTATTGGATTTTATTTGATAATGTATATGGTTAGTGATTTGTCTCGAAATTAAGCGAATTAGTAAAAGAGAAATTGATGTTTGTTAATGTGTTGTAATCTCTATATACATTCTCTGATTGATTTCATATTTTATCAGTATAATGGTGATAATCAGTATAATGGTCATAACACGTAATATATTACGAATATTCATAAAAGTCTTCATAAATGTTCATATACTTTCGTGAGCTACTGTACGTGAGTTTGAATACTTCGAGACACATGCGTATTTAAAAAAAAAATGAAAAAAGCGAACTCGCAAAAGGTGAGTCGCGAAAGATTGCTCACGTTTTTGCGTTGGAGAATGCGAAATGAACGACTTCCTTGTCGATAGTTGTGAGCAAAAAAGGAATTTCTGAGGTGAAGACTGTGAAGATTGAAAATTGGAAATTCAAAGTACTTATTTGTGATGTATGGGTATGCACTATGTACACGCTCATTAAGGACATATTCTGTTCTTAATAAAGTTTCAATATAGTTTAATATGAATTATATGATCTTTGAATTATATACTTCAATTATGCTTTATTATTTAATTTCTTTGTCATATAAAGTATTAGGGTAAATATTTCTTTATATGTTTTAACGATTACTTAACTATTTCTGATTTTGAAGCAAATGTAATAACTGTATAAAAATTTTTAAGTGGAAGTGATATGTATATTTAAGCCTTTCACTGAGTAATAAAATAACGAAGAATTTAGGATGATCTATCTATCACAACTCACTAATCAATTCACTTATGAAACCTCCATACTAATAATAATTTTCTAATTATAAAAACTGTTTATTCCGCGTTTTTATAACGCTATATTTTCTTCTTAATTATCTTTTAAATCGCATTTTTAATTTTTTTCGTTTGTTTGAAAATATTTTCTAATATATGAAGCACTTTGATAACAATCGTATTTTTTTAATTTCCTATTTTGTTTGATTGTTCAATTTATTTGATTTCGTGCAAGCAAAGTTACACTTTTGCGTTAGAAATCATTTCCTGTTACATTTGCTACAGACGGATTATAACAGAAAGTTACAAAAATTAATTAAAAGGCTAAAATTAAAGTTTTAAATTATAGTTTTGCTTATCCAAAACTTGCTATCTGTGTATATAATGCTTATAGAAATTCTATAAGTTATTAGCTTTGAAAAACGTAATAGGAAATTTTATTAACGATATTTTATTTTATCTACTAATTTCTAATTATCTGTTTATCATACACTTTTATCAGTTTTACACATTCAGCACCTTAACGCACTCGTTTATTTTAATAAAAGTATGAGAGATCATCCCCGAAAAAATGTTTGATACATATTTTTTTTATCAATAACATGCAAAACATCTTAAAAACCAGAAGATAGAAGAATAAATTTGCTTTAAATCTCATATTGTTGAATGAGGATCCAAAAATTTTAAAAATCAAAATTCTACAAGCAATCATTTATATAAGTAATATATCACAAATTTGAATTATTCCGATAATTTTTCTAAACGTTAATCCACTTTCGCGTAAATTTTTATACGTGGATGTGTATTTTTCGAATGTGCCATACTGTAGATTTTTTATCTATTTTTGTATAAAGAATCGTCTATTGCTCGCCTGTAAAATACTTTAGTCGCAACCTGTACACAAATAAATCAGGAACAAAATAAAAATACACGTAAAATATTTAGCAAATAATATAAATCTAAATTTATATTTATAAAATTAGAGAAAGATTTCAGAACAAATTTTTTTATTTTTATTACATTACATTTTATCTGATCCACTAAATTCAACAATAGTCTTCAAATAAGTGACATATGTGTGTAAAGACCCTAATTTTAACGCAAATTAATATACTATACAAATTAATTCAAATTATTATTAATATTAAGAATATTGTATATAAGTATAAATATATAAAAATAAGTATATTATTTCATAAATACACAATTATACTAACACATAAATAAATGAGCATATAAACATGTAAATAAATATATATTAAACAAATTCAAACAAGCGGAAACTATCGCTGCAGCGATGCATCGTTAGAAACGCGATTTCTAATATCGCAGAATGACTCGAGAAATTTCTCCGGCTGGATACTTTTTTATGTAAACAAGAAATTGTCGCCATTTCGAAGACGATTACAAGGGACAAAACGTGGAAAGCATGTAATTGGAGTTGGTGGCTATGAACTCGGCGACGACTTGACCATCTGGTCACACCTGAAATGTTTTCCAGGTCGGAAGATGTAGTCCTTACCTAGCACCGGATTATTGCAGATGATTTTATCCGTTCAAATGCAATTGCCGCGACAGGATAGCAATTTGAGACGCCAGTGAAAGCCTAGATCGATGCGAACTGCATTCTACTAGATTGTTTCTGAAGTATCCTCTTCAGTAATATAATATAACATATTTTATTATCTTAATACCAGGGTATTCTTCTTCCGTCTTTGATCGATGGAAGCTTGTGAGTAGAATCGAGTTTATCGATAGAAATAAAAGGGTTATTTTCTGTATATTCGTTCTTGTCGATTCTAGTCTTATATTTATTGTATTGTGCATTACTACAATGTAGTTATTTCGGTTATGAAATAATTTCGAAACTTGAAATTTCATGCGATCATTTTCTTCCACATTTAGATAAAGGAAAATTTATCTCGTCAGTGGAAATAATTGTTCTTTGTATTATGGAAATTTTAATTTGAGGACATTAGATTCTATCTAATGATTTTGCCAATTTATGATTTTAAATCACTGTAATAAAAAACTGTGTTGAATACTAATATAGGAATATTTACAAAAAAAGGAAATCGGATGTTTTATTTAAATTGAATTAAAATATATTAATATACTATATAAATATTGAATTAAAATATATAAATATATTAATATATCAATATATAGCTATTATCATATTTTTTGCTTCTCAAATCACTTTCTCTTTCATTAGCAGTTACAATATTCGTATTTAATTATGATTATCACACTCACAGAAACTAAATTTAGGTACTTCTAATAAGCAATAATCGAACATACAAATAAATTAATAATTTAACATTAATTTAACATTAACATAATTTAACATAACCGAGAAAAATACATCAATTTCTATAATAATGTCAGAAGATTACTTAAATAACAATAAAAGTAATACATAAAATAAATCTAAAAGTATGCAAAATGCATTAGTAAAAAAGTTTCCCTAATCTACATTTTCGAAAAAACTGATATTTCAGTGAAAAACTCGATCTTTTATATGTGTATTTTATTTTATACATATATGTGTATATTAAATCAAATATCAAATATCAATAACTCACTGAAGATATTATTATACACAAATAACAGTGCTGTATTCGCTTCCATCTTCAATTGCTTTTAAATTGTCCAGAAATACAATTTCTGAATCACTTTCTATCACGCATAAGATATTAAGTTCAAATTTTTCACACGTTCTCTGATTGCAGGTGATGGTATACCCGGAACAATTGTTGTTCGTGTCGGAAACAATCGGCCGGACTTGGGAACGAATCCAATTTGCAATCGTTTTACCGGTCCCCTCGAAGAAGGGCAACCTCTTTTTTTACCTTGTAATCCGCCTATGCCTGGAGCTTTCGTTTCCGTGCACTTGGAAGCAAATACACCGGCACCAGTTCCAGTGCAACTTTCATTATGTGAGGCCTTCGTGTACACTGATCAGGTACGATCAATTTGCTGTACCTGTACCAAATAAAATTATCTAATTATTATAAATAGCTTTGTTGTACGTTATATAATCTATACAATGTATACAATATGCAAAAGATATACAAAAACTACGTATGATACTTGTTATAATATTTAGTAGGTGCAATAAATCTCCACGTAAGTTCAATTTTTTAAATTGTGTTCATAAAAATATAAACTTTCATGAAACTTTCCCTTAATTGCCTTCATAAATTTTGAATTCATGGATGTGAATTATATTTACTATAGAAAGGACTAATTAATATGAATTTATATCACATTTTAAAAGACACATTATATATACCTTATTCATCATTTCTTATATATTTTTTGATAATGTAATTCATTTTGTAGATACAATCAGTATTTTAACACTTTTTATTAATTAAAATGAATCAGGGTTATTAGAAAAAATTAAGTTTTAGGGTTTTTATACTGACTTTTATACCGATTTTTCTTTTCTTATGTGTATATTCTTCTTTATGTAGGGTTTTTCTTTTTTATAGTTTAAAGAAACGCGATTACTTTTTTGTATAGGCTCTTCCCATTGAGAGGTGTCCACAATTTAGAGATCAGCCACCAGGTTCGACAGCAACCTATAATGGAAAATGTTACATATTCTACAATCGCCAACCGATGATATTCCGAGAAGCATTGGCATTCTGTCGTGCACGAGGTGGTACTTTAGTGGATGAAAGTAATCCTGCGTTACAAGGGTTTATTTCGTGGGAACTATGGAGGAGGCACAGGTACCGAATTCAATAATTGTCCACCTGCACGCTTCGCTATCTGCTTTCAACTTTTTTCTGTAAGATATAACTAGTTCAATTTAATCAAAATCAGATTGATCTATCTAGTTCGTTACAATAGACAATTAATTATATCTAACACTAATGGCAACTTTCATCAAACTTTTATTTTCATATTTAATAATTAATAAAAATGTTATTGGGAAGGTATAGATATTATTCTATACAGTAGTAATAAAATTTTTAAATAAATATTTTAGCTTTAAAACAAGTCAATTTGTAATTTTAAATTACTTCTCTTATTGCTATCACAAAATAAACTAAACCTACCTTCTTACGTAAATTGTTTACAATAGCAAGTATAAAAATAGGATAACTTGTACTCAGAAATACAAATAATATTAGAGTGAAAACTTTCGTTTCTATCCTTTCTCTTTAATATAGAATTCAAAAATACGTCTCTTGTAAAATATTAAATAAATTTTAATTAATATGTAGTAATTAAATACGAGCAATAATAAATACAAATAATTAGATTCTATTAGATTCTGATACATAGATAATTTATTAAATTATTATACAAATAGTTTAAACGAAAAGTAAATTACCATAAAGAGAATTATTACCATAAATGAAAAAATCTTCGATGTTCATTGTGTAATAAGTGTGTTTTCATCAAGCATTTCTAAAAAGATATACCTTATCTTTATTAAGGAGTGATACTTCGAGTCAATATTGGATGGGTGCAGTAAGAGATCAAAAGGATCGTACGATTTGGAGGTGGACAGGAAGCGGCGACGAAGTTTCTGTTTCTTTCTGGAGTCTACCTCAAGGCAGCGAAGAAGACTGCGCTCGATATGATGGTAGTAGAGGATGGCTTTGGTCTGATACCCCTTGCACAGCTCGATTAAATTTCATCTGTCAACACCGTGAGTACCAAGTATTTTCTCATTACTATCGAATTACACAATGGTTATATAAATGTCATCTTCATTACTATCAATTAGAGGACCTTTTCCCATATCACTTTATCTTTTATATTCACTCTTGTGTTTGTACATTGTTTTTAATTACTATTTAAGATCAATTTTTAGAATACATCATGGTATCATACGAATAGCATGTTGATATATTAAGTTTATAGAACTTCTCCGCTTTTATTTACTTGATTGGTGCAATAGTATAGTCAAGCCATTAATTTCTTTTAGCAGTGCGTAAAGAATAGAAAGATATTAAATAAAAGATGAAAAATATTATGTGAGCCTCTCAAAAGCTAAACTGAACAACTTGGCTTATTGTTCATTTCGCAATTTCATTACACAAGTACACGATTAATGTTCAACTCTCAAGACACGAATGATTTCCTTCCATCAGTTCATTTTTCGCAAAAAGATGACACTAATGATAGTAAATTCTGTGGTAGATTTAAAAAATAACGTTTATATCATCAGCAACTTTTCGTATTTTAGAATTTATAAGATTGATCAATATGTTGCTGAAAGGCTTATGTATAAAAAATAAAGATCACTCAATTTAAGAGCAGTCTCATATTCCTAACGTTACGAGCCATCTTCAATATTGAACTAACATTAAAAAACGCATAAATTATATGTAATGAGAAATAGGTACTTAACTACTGGAAGCCTAATATCAGGTACAATATTTTCATGGAAAACAAACAAAAAGTATTCTTTTTATTAATTATTCTCCTTATTAATTAAGATACTTCGCTTATAAAATTTAAAAAAAATTACATACCCAAGTATCAAACTCTGAATCAATACGTTCGTCATGTGCTCAATGTCCGCGTTATTTTTTTCCACCAGAGTATCGCGAGAAAAATTATTGGAAAAATAAACGGTGCCAAGGTGAGGCAGTGAGAGAGCCTATTGGCGTTTGACAGATAAGTCATCTGTCAGATTTGATTCATATAATTTATTTATCAGATTTTTATAAATGTTTCTATTCTATGTTAGATAAATACTATTCCATATTTGGTCACTTCTAAAAAACAATGTGAGACAACAAGTAAAACCAAGGAATTCTTTGTTTGCTCTTAGAACCACGAGCGTGTGGTCGACCAGAACAGCCTCCGAATTCCACGATGACGGTGACCACAACGACAGATCGGAATTCCGGAAGCGCATATGAAGTTGGCGCGACGGTGGATTACACTTGTAACGCCGGCAGTCTTCTTATAGGACCGTCGACTCGTACATGCCTCGATACTGGCTTCTACAACGAGTTTCCACCGGTGTGCAAAAGTAAGAAGCAAGAATTAGATACAGAGGCCACTCGGTGAACCATATACGATCGTCCTATCGATGTTAAATTCAACATTCTGCTCGTTTCAGGCATCGAGTGCGGTTATCCAGCGAACATAAAACACGGAGGTTACACACTTATCAACAATACCGTTAGTTATCTCAGTCAGGTGCTTTACTCTTGCGATGAAGGATACGAGATGACTGGTAAGAATTTATCGTGGCGTTAGCCATTATTTCTCTTTGATAAATGGCTATCGTTTGTGGGTAATACTTTGATACCTGTGTTGAAACGCTTCGCCAACGAGCATTTTGAAGGAAATTGGTAAGAATATTAGTTGGTGTTGGATTGTGATGACATCATCTTTCTGATTCTCTTGTTGCGGCTTGATTTTGTTTCTGATTCTAGAACCGTTTAAATTGGTTTATCATGCGAGGCTGAATTTTTAGAGATTTATGGTAGAGATTGAAATTAATCTGATTGAAGATAAGCTTTGAATGTGTGCATGATTTTAATATGAGAATTTGTATGTTGCACAATTGATAAATTTGTGTGTCAGTTGCACTATGTAGTGTTTATTCATGAAAATGAATAAACAGTGTAATAATGTAATGCAATGAACCTTTTTCTTTTTTCTCTCCGTGTTGCGAATCTACACAAGCGTTTCGTGCGACCGTAAGCAATAAAAGTGAAAAGAAAATTATGAAGTACATTCAGTTTAAGCAGATATAAATATAAATATGTACATATGTACATTTTCCGAGATACTCATCGATACATTATAATAATATATTATAATCAGATTTTTATATTTTCCCTCTAAGATCTCTAATTTGAGATTAAATCAAAATATTTTCGATTTTTATGAAACATTAAATGCTACAAGATTTATTAATGAAACTCCGATATATAGTACTAAAGCCAAAATGTTTTATACAAAAATTTTATAAAACAGTTTTATAAAAAATAATATAGAAGAATATTAACACTACATAGATATTGTTTATAGCTTATTAATAAATTATAATGAATTAGTAATTTGCAGAAGAAACAATTTATTCCGATTACAGGTCGTGCAAGATTGACGTGCGATATCGATGAGCGCTGGAATGGACCGCCACCACGTTGCGAGCCAATTCTGTGTGATCCTCCTGCTCCTGTTCCACATAGTTATATTCAAATCGATGAAATCGACGAGACCGAGACAGTATCATCGAAAACGAACTTCAGTCGAAGTCTTCTCGTAGGCAGTATCGTTACATACACTTGCGAGAAGGGTTACAGACTTTCTGGCTTCCGACAAATATTATGCTTGCCCACTGGCTTATATGATCATGTCGCACCCACTTGTACGGGTATGTGATTTAATTATTTTTATAGAATAAATACAAATTTAATAATTTCTTTAGAGAAGGAAGTCATTTTTCGTGGTAGTGTTTGCAATCTTCAAATACGAGGATAATTTAATTTCATAATTAATTATTGAATCTTTATTAATATAAATGATATAATATGAGAATATTCAAAGGTTGTTTTTCAATCCAATTTATGAGATATTTATTTGATATTTGAAACTTAAATTCATTTATGCATATACCTCTTATGCGCGTAACAACTCAAAGAATTAATAAGTAATTGATAATTGTTTTAATATATACATATATAAATTTCAAAATGAATTTTGATTTACAACAGTATTGTTTTCAACCAAATTCTACTTAACTATTGTGTGTGTACTTGACTGTTATATATGTGTGTATATAAAAATAGTATAATGCATACATGTATGTAGATGCATATATAAATACTTATGTATATTATTAAAATATTATTTTAAACTAAATTACATATAATTCGTATGAAATCTGTATTATAATATATCTGCAATAACTGTAGTTGCAATAATTTCAATAACAGTTCAATAATAATATGTAGATTATCATTTACATTTAATTTTTTGTTGAGATTGCAAACAATAATCTTCTATCGTATTAACCTCTTAAGGATCGACTTACTCTACAAAATTCAATCAAAAATGTACTCAATTTTTTCATTATCAATTTAAAACTATGTTAATACGTTCGCTAATATATCATAATTGGAATTACAAAAAGGCTCTTTTAATTTAAACTAATACAGGGGGTCTAAGATAACTTAGGATAAAAGAAATTTTACATATAATCGGAAGCGAGTTAACTGGGAATCTACATATTCCTAAGGGATTATGATAATACATAATAATAATAATCATTAGATTTTCTTTAACAGAACCTATGTAAAAGATTAGAATTACAAGATAACGTCTCCAAAATTCCTTTATTACAGAGGAACCACGTACCACCGTGACTGTGTCCTCCCGAACAACCGTGCGACCAACGACCAGCAGAACCCGACACACGTTCTTACCACCTCGAGTTCGAACCACAACAATTTCGACGACCACAACCACAACCACCTCTGTGCCACCACGAAGAGTGGCTAGCACCGCCGAATTACCCGCGACGGTTCGGGAAACCATCGCAAGGAAACCAAATATTGGTCTTCAGAGACCAGCACCGCCTCCGTCGCCACCTTTGAACGACGACACCAACGATCATCCTCAGGACAACGAAATTTCTGGCAGTGGAGTAGACAATGCTCAGGCTGGCATTGGAACTGGTGTTCCTGAACCTTCTGGACCTTTCAGGGTGGACAACGCCGACCAGTCGAGTAACACTCATCAAGCAAAATTAAATCTAGGCGCGGTGATCGCCTTGGGTGTCTTCGGTGGTTTCGTATTCCTTGCTGCTGTAATCACCACCGTTGTAATACTCATACGCAGGTAAAGGCAAATCACTCATCTAAATCCGCGAATCGCGTGTAGGATGATGATATTATCGAGTTGTTGTTGGCTCTTTTGATTTCTGTGATTTGGTTGCACCAAAAGTAACGCCTGTTTTGTGATGTCAGATTATATTTATCTTTGTTTTTATTTGTTTGTTACGTTTTGCTCGTTTTTTAGCGCGTTGTTTATTCGTTTCTCATTCGTTGCTGAGAGCAATTTGAGGATTATTTTCTAGAGAAATTATTTTATTATGAGTAAGGATAGAGAAGAAGACATATAAGTGACGAGCTAATATAGTACTTAACCGTGTAGTAATTTCAATTCTATGTTTTGAAACGAAATAATTTATATGTGTTTAAATGGAAATTTGAATGTTTGATAGAAATTAACATTCAATTTCTAATCGTTGAATTTCAAAATTAGGAAGGAAATTTAAATATTTTGCATTGCATTAATTGGAAAATTAAATGGAAAAATCTGTATGCATAGAACTTGATTTAAAAATTTTAAATACTGAAAAAGTTTATTTCGTAGCAAAATACATTTTTTCTAATCTTTGGAATTTGTTTAATTTCGTTTAATTTCTAATATCTACAATTAAACTTCCTAAAATTAGAAATATCCTGATATTATCAGTTATGGGAATTAAACAAATTTCATAAATGAAATTTAATCCCTAACGTACCACTTCAAATGAATAGAAATTTTAAGATATAAATGGTGGAAGCTAATAAAATTGCTCTTATACATATATTACTTCCTTTTATCTCTATTATAAGGAGGAAATTTCTTACTAATTCTCTAATGGCTCGATGGCAACCTACTTTTTTAAAAGACTGGTTTTCTCGTCATTACCATTGGCTATCAATTACCGTAAATATTCAAATATACGTAGCGTAGATGCATGTTACATTGTTCCCATTTTGACTTTTAAATTCTTGCGTCATGAAACATGTTATATTGGTAATCATCTCGTTCTCTGCAATTTAAAAATTGTATTGCCTTCGACTTCTTTAACAGGCATTATTTCTTGGACAGACTATGCATAACTATAGCTTCTATATACATACAATACATTTGCTCTTTGACCCTACGTGTGTATATTGTATCGCTTACTCTACATTTGTTTAAACTTTCTTTATTCTTTCATCTGTCTTCTTGCCTATTCTCTTCTTATCTAAACTCGCGTTTCGTAGCTCCCTCGAAATATTGTAATTTGTAATTCATTCCGGGTGTTGTAATTAGTGTAACAAAGAGTTGTTACGTAAACAGTCTTTGCAGAAGAAAACGTGTAAAAATCAATAACCTCCAAGCCCTCTTAACTTCGATTATATTTTTGTCTTTAATATTGTTGACTGGTAATATTATAAATGTTGTTTCTATCCAGCATGCTGTAAAACATTACATTTTAAGTGAAAAAATACAACATTATTAGATCAAGATATCTTCTGAAAAATTTCCATCTATATCTAAAATACGCTTTTATGACGTACACTGTGAATTATTTTGGATGCAGTTTAAAAGTTTACAACGAACTACACTCCAGGTTTTGCTTGATAAAAGAAATATTGTAGAATCTTTATTATTCGAAAGACTGGAAAATTTGGAATTCTTAGAAACGCAATATATTTTTTCTCTTAGTTTCATACGTTTTAGAAACATAGGAATCGCAATTTTTTTTTGAATGGAGTTTTAGTCCAAACGTTAGTTTTTATAGACATTGAAATCATTGAAATTTCGAATCTACATAATATTATAATATAGAACATTATATTATCATTGAATCCATATAAAGTAATCTGATTATGAAAAAAAGAGGAGAGAAAAAAGAACAAAAAATACATTATAAAAAAATTACGTACCTTATAGAATGATTTAACACGAATTCTTAACAGAAATCCAAGTGAGAGGTTCTATTACATCTTTTAGCAAAACATGAATTATTCTGTTTGATTAAAAAATTGACATAAGACATACATATGATTTTTGTGTTAGAAAATGTAGAACAAGAATTTTTAAAATTTTTGTTATAACAGAATACCTTTCGCAGGTGATTGACACTTTCTAAATTGAAAGTCCATGTTTCTTAATCAAACCATACACGTTCCTAATTATATTCATTATAATTCTTTAAAATTGATATTACTAACATGATCTATTCTTTTCAAAAATCATAATACTTTAAAAAGTTCTCTGCAATTTTCATTACGTCAAAGATAATTTATTAATGAGATTGCGTACAATAGTCTTTTTTTCTCAAGAGAACAAATTATTGTAGATTATTTTCCGTGACGAAAGGGTTAGAAATTTTAAAGTAGACAAACTTGTCTACGTAGAAGATTCAAACTAATCCTTTCATTGCTGTTAATTTACCTATTTTATACATGATATACATATAAAAATATTGTAATTAACTATAACATCGAAAATTACAAACATTAAAGTATAAAACATTTACCTCAATATTTACATTGTATAATCTAAAAAGTTAACAAATCTATATATACACTGCATCTCGTAATTATAAAACCATCCAAAAACTTTCAATTTTTATATGTCATATCATAATTTTTATATTTCGTCATAATATTATATTTCAATAAGCTTAATTGTTCGATTTTGAACTTTCGAATATAATTCTAATTTATTTGTATAAGAATTGAAGAGTTTAGAATGGTTTTATAGTTATGGAACGCAGTGTATAGTGTCTAAAATACTCACTTTTTTTTAATAATATATTTCCATGAAAATTCAATTATTACATACATTAACAGATGAAGATTTAACATTTAAAAATTATCTCAGCAACGAAAGGGTTAATCCAGCCAATAAAACAATCATTCACGGGAAGAGAAAAATTATCAGCATTAACCCTTTGTGGTCGTATGTTTATTCTCAGCTACCCAAAAAAAGAACCGTTCTAATTGTATAATTATATTAATTTTTCATATTGACAATATATTTCACTTCGAAGATACATCTTAATAGGCTTCTGCAAATTAATGCAATTAAATATTTTCTTATCTTGAATTATTTGATAAAGGATGCTCCAAAATAGCAAAACGAAAAGTGAATGATATAATATATATATATATATATATATATATATATATATATATTGTGAAATCGAAAGTAGCGATAATTTCATTTTGGTTCGTTGGATATTTCGTGTTGTTATATTGTTAGTAAATTGCGGATTTTTATGCAAATGCATATTTTGCATATATTTTTTACATATATCAATATAATTAGAAAGAAGTAAAATCAAGGCAGATATTTGTTTCATCTTGTTATAATGAGCACAGTATTTGGATTATTTTATATATTTTCGCACATTATTTCGCACATTCTATAAATTTGTATGCCCTCGAATTTGCATAAAATGCAAATCCGCAATTTAATTACTAGTATCTATTCAATGAAAATTAATTCCAACTAGCACGGTGCCCATATCTCAGTTGAATACGATCGCAAAGGGTTAGAAAAAGATAGTAACGTCCGTAAAAAAGAAATAATTTTAAAACGTGGAAAAAATAAAAGAAAAAAAGGAAAAGATTGATCGGAGGAAACTAGGTAACGATCAAGAAATAACAATTAACACTGAGCCCATTTGCGTTGCGGTGGCTAGCGGCAGTGGCAGCGTCAGAGGAAGGCGCCGCAGGGGGCTTGGTGGGGTTGGTGCGTTGAGGGGTGGCGGTAGTGGTGGTCTTGGAAGGGGTGATACCGGGATGCCCTCGCGTTGGTATACGCTACTGGCGCTGCCCTTCCCCGACCAGCACCTGGGGCGCCGCGACTTGACGGCTCGCCGCGGCACCGATCATCCTTATTCCTTCGGTCTCTCGGCGGCCCATCGCGCTGGATACTTTTCCAACCCTTCCCTTTAAGATTATCAAACAATTACTTCCTATATATACATACATATATAGTCCACCATTATCGCCCTCACCCTCCACGCAACCACCGCCCACCACTACATCAACCATCACCACGTACCACTACAACCGCCATGCGCCACCCTCGCGAGTGATTACTAGTCAAGGTAAACGAGCAACGTTTATAATGAGCACCCATATATAGCGATAGCTCGTTCACCACAGCTCACCACGGAGTGTATTTTTAAAGCTTCTCCTCTTTTTCCGGACGCACACACGTCAATGCAGCGTTCATGCACTTTCTTCCCCCCAAGTAGCTTCATCTATGTATACTGTTCTCTTAGCACATCGTTTAAATAGGATTGGGCACTATCCTTTTCGTTAACGAAAGAGATTTGATTTACAGGGAAGAATATACGTATAGTGGGAAGTTTAGAGTTTGATGGGATGAAGTGTTCTATGAAAAAATTTGCTCAGTTTCTGAAAAGTAATTGTGTCTGAATTAAGATAACTTGCCCATCGATAAATAATGGTTCGTGATTTAAATAAATAAAGGAAAAGTAATTGCTAGATAGCTTAAATAAGACAAAGTAATTACAAATAAACAAGTAATTAGTGGAAGAAATATATTTCGTTGACTATTAAACATAACTCAATTCGCATGAAAAGTTGTTCTAAACTGATATTCGCACTGATTTTTTATTAACTCTTTAACGTTCAAATATTGTTGTCGAGGGACGTTATACATCATCGCTCAAAAGTCGTAAAACAGTTATTGTATTGGCTCAAAATTGGAAAAAATTAAATATACAATAAAGACATCAAGAAATAGTATTTATACAGTGAAGAAATTATACACTACTAATATACGTAATGGTTTTATTAAAACACGCTTGTAATTGAAAATTCATGATCTATACCAAATACCAACATTTTATTAAAAATACGAGATGTTCTAACACTTTTGAATAAGAGCGTTCAAGAGATAGTTTCGACTCGATAATATCAATGTTTAACGGCACGTGATCAGCTTATTGACTCCGCTCGTGAATTATACAGACTTGAGCAAACTAGATGTTTCTACTTGTTTGCTGGTGTATGTTATAGGTTTATACAAACTGGATATTTTCACTATATGTCAATTTATGCAATGTAGAAATATATATCTTTTGATTTCTTTTTTGTTTTTTAATCTAATTTTAAATAGCATTTATCTTTACATTTAAATTAGATTATATATTTTGTTAATGTATTAATACCTAATTAATACCTGATTAAGTTTTAACTTTTCAACTTAAAATACCGCTGTGCTTGCATATTTTATTTCCCACTATATTCCTTCTATTCAATACATGTGAATTTTTTTAACAATTTAGTATTAATGCACATATTCAAGTGTTTTCGAACTTTTATTTAATTATTTGTATTTCGATATTTCATTGCTCGTAAAGATACTTCCTGTTGTTATATTTGATATAACTCTTCTATTACTTCGGTTTAAAAGCGTGGAACATCATTAAATTGTCAGATAACTTTAGTTAATTGATATTTATAGGCTTAAATAATAAGAAATAATGGCATGATATAATCATGACTGAATATGATAAAACGGAATGTATGAAATTCCAGTGGCATTCAAAATTACTATATCCATTGAGACTGAATAACCTTTTTAAAATTGGACCAAATGATTTGGATTTTTTTTAGAAATTGGGAAGATTATTTTACTTGATCAAGTATAAAAATTTTTTGAAAAAACTACAACTGGTCGGAATCGCCAAGAAAGAAAGCGAAGATGATATTTTTTGCAATTTCTTTGTCTGGGCTTGTAATGAAAATTTAAACAATACATTTTAGACATTTATATCAGTTATATACATGCTGAAAATTTCATCGAAATCGATTAACGTTGCTATGAGCTACAAACGTTTAAAGATGGTAAAAGACACAGTTTTCATGGCCTAAAATTTACGTCTTTCGGTGCCAGTCGCTTGTTTCCGCGTCAACCAATTTCAATAAAATTTTCAGCATATATGTATATGTATAACTGATAGAAATGTTCGAAACGTGTTGTTTAAAGTTTCATTACAAGTCCAAGAAAAAATTTTGAGAAATGCGATCTTTACTTTCTTTCTTGGCGATTCCAACCACCTGCAATTTTTTTAAAACTTTTTTTATACATCATCTAATAAACTAATCCTCCTAACTTATCAAAAATATTCAAACCGTTTGGTCCTATTTTTAAGCAGTTATTCAGTTTTAAAGAGTGTTGCAACAGTTTTGGAAGTTACTGTAAATATAGAACTTTAAGTTGACAACTAATCATATTTGTATAATCTCAACAAATTAAAATTTAATATCTCTATATTCACAATTATATCTGTGGATATTAAAATTTATTTAATAGCATAGTTTGATAATGTTTCATAAAGTTTCTGGTAGTACAATAAGTTATGCTGAAGAAAAAATGCGATGATTACTAGAAAATGGCTCGCTCAAAATCACAAGGGACTTAAATTATAATAAACTCCTAATATATCTATATCTAACTATTTGGTGCTCCTTTCATCTTTAAATTGGTGGTGGTATTGCTAATGATTTCACTACAAATTGCTTCAATTACACTTCGCTAAATTATATTTCCCAAACAAACATACATAATACAAAATGAAACAATCGATTTGGCTACAGTTTCTGAACTAAAGTATTATAATAAAAACCAGAAATATTTGAATAAGAATTTTCTATAAGGAACAATCTAAATATCTGAAAGCCAAATCGACAATACAATAAACCGCATATACATCTTGCTTACTATATATATGTTCTTAAGAAAAAAGAAGGAAGATCATAAATTATCAGTTATAAATACACTATGGGTCTAAAACAAATGAAATCAGGGAGATTCTAAATTCAAAATAAAAATAACAAAATTATATCGAAGAATTTATTTTCGAAAAAATGTATATGTGTAACTTTTGCTTCATTCCCAGCTATACAGAAATAAATAATCGACAAGAGACTACTTTACGTCTAAAATTTTTCCTTTAAAGCTTCCTTTTGAAGAAAATAAAGTTTAATCCTATTCGGTCAAGAAATCGCATATTCAACAAATTTTCAAATTTTATTTTTTTGAAAATTACGCTTTAAGCGAATAAATTTTATTCTATATTTTCGGATTGAAAAAATTTAATTTATTTTCCTATGTAGAATAACATCTTGTTAATTCCTTACTCCTACCCAATCGAAAATCAATCAAATACATGAATACCTATGTGATAAGTTTCCAAACACGATTTTCTATAAAATGAAATCTTCGACGCAATTTTATTTTTTTTATTTTCGTCTTATTTTGAACTAAAGAATTTCTCTTGACTTCGTTTATGCTACAAATTTAGATCCAAGGTGTATAAATTAAACACAACAATAATATTGTATTGTATTCAAGTTAGAAAAAAAAAACAATAATATAAAGTAATACTTGGTCCCTCTTGCACAATACAACTAATGTTATTAGTGAAATTTTACATATTACAAATTATAAGTTACCTTCTATACATTAGTTTTCTAGAAAACTACTTCTGTGCATCAATTTTACAAATCATTCAATAGTCTTATTCGACAAATGTTCTATATAAAATAGTAAAATTATACAACTTAAATCTGTAACCTACAACTTATCATTTTGTCAATCTACAGATATTATCAGTAAATTATTATGCAGAAAGGTCTCGAAGTTGAAATAATAATAAATATCCGTTAACCTATTCACACAGAAATCGCGGTAGAAGCAGCAAGCATTACCGACACCGTGCATCTCCAGATTGCAATACTGTGGCCAGCTTTGGAAGCAGTTCCTCTGAGAGTCGAGGAGGACTGAATCGATATTACCGTCAAGCTTGGGAAAATCTGCATGAGACGGCCGGTCATAAGACCAATCATCCTCCTCTTCGTCGCAAGGAGACCCTGGATGAACCAGGATACCGAGAAAATTACCGTGGCAACAACACCGAGAGAGATGGTTCAGAATTAGTTGTGAGCGATGTAGCCACGTACCCATCTAACAAGCACGCCAGCATTTCTGACAAGAAACGCCATCATCATCATCATCATCATCACCACGGTAACTCTACGCCCGAGTGGAGGCAGTCTCAGTCTCATCACAGATACTGAACACAAAATCGGTTACTTAGAACCGCTTATTTTTTTGAGATTTTCGGTGAATCGATTATTGTGACGAGTCGCGATTGGATCACGAGCAAGCTGTTTTTTTATGCTGTATGCATATTTTATAAATGGTGACGCATTGGAAGATGGTGACTTTATGTTAAGAAATACATACAAAATGTAAAGTAAACTTCCTTCAATATAGAGTTTTAATTTCAGCAAATGTATTTTTGATTATTTGTTGAATGTGAAGGATATAATTAATTGAATGTTTATGTGATAATATTTTGATTTAAAAATATTTGTATGTAAACAATGGTATTCAAATTTGTTTACATAGGTGAAATTCTTTTTTTTATTTCTTTAAACATCTTTTTTTTATTTCTTAAATACAGTAATATATGGATTTTATATATTGATCTGATTCTTTAAAAAAAAAATTGATAAATTCATACGTTGCTTTAATTTCAATTTTAATTTCTAAATAATTTTATTTTTTTTATAGAAAAGCACATCTACCTCAAAAAGCTTTTGAGGTGGATCGTTGACATTTTCTATAATATTCTAGATCTAAATTACACGTATACGTTTCGAAACATGTATAAAATTTTGTGTTTAAAATTCAACTAATTCTAGTAATTTCTAGTAATTCAGCTAATTGTAAGTTAGGATATAAAAAATGCATATTGTTTGCCATTTACAATTCAAGGTTTATTTAGAAGAATGTATACTTATCACAAATTATAAATCTCTATCCCAAATTTTTTCAAGAAATATGTATATGTATATCTAATATTCGTAAAACAATTTTTTGTGGTCATTTGACGAAGAAGTCAGTAAGATAAAATATTACCAAGTGCATATATATCATAACAAATATTTGACAAATATTTAAAATCATTTTTTTTTTAGAAATAAAGTTTCATGTGGATAAATTTTTTTATATTTCATCTTCTTTTTAGCATTAAATCACCATCCATCCATGTATTCTGTTATATCATTTATGAAATAATTTGTAACTCCATTTAAAATGGAAACTTAAAAGAACGTGGTGAACAATTCAAACGTTGCGTAGGAGAATTTTTAAGCGTGATTTAGATAGAAGAACTAATTCATCCTACATTTATTGTTCTGTTATACAGTAAATTATTTACGACTACCTTGTTACGTAATGTAAATACCGTATACTGCAGTAGCGTAAGTCAAAGATGAAAGTTGTGAATGTAGGAGGATCACGAGTTGATCGAAGGATATGCCAAAAAAATGAGAGAGTAATATATGTATATGTATAATTACTGATCAAACGAATTCTAATAATTTTTAAACGAATTCTATACAAACTATTATAAGAATGTTTGATTATAATAGGATTGACAATATTTTACGAAAATCATACGTATACTCGGTTGATCAATATCTGTAATGGGCACCTTGGCCTCGCCTTAAAGGAATCGAACAAACTCATAACGAAACGATATTCGAAGATGGTACCGTTAAGGAAAGGCCGACGCTATCCATATCAGAATCAAAATTCATTTAGTTATGGTGCTCATTTTAAGACACTTTACACTTATTAAAATTCATGTCGGATCTGTTTTTTGCAGATTTTAAAACACCTTAATGAATTATTTATGTTTAGTATTATCTTAACCAGTTGAACATTTTTTCCCATGCTTGTCAAGAATAAAACATATATAATTAATAGATATGTATTTATTCATTGACTGACGTAAGATATTCATAGTAAGTTTGTACATGTATTTATTTAATACTTCAGTAATCCACAAAAAATTGTAATAGTGCCATTATGGGCAAACTTGTTTAATTGTATCTATACATGCATTCTTGTGGTTTAAATATAAACACAGAATGGTGAACACTCGTGTATCTTCAGTAACTTGTTATGTACGTACATAGTTAGTTTTAGTCTTAGTTATGCACGAATTATTTGAACTAAAAATATTTATGTATCATAATTGTTTCACAGAAGTTCATAAAGGAAAATACAAATTGTTCAAAAAGTTAATAAAATAAATTTAATTCTTTTAATACATCATTTTTGTTTCAAAAATAACAAAACTACTTATCATAAAGCAGTTAAATGTAGCACACACAGCGTTAAAAATATCATATTTAATTATGCAGCCATTCATCTATTAAATGTCCAACCTCAACTCTGGCAGCTTTTAACTGAAGTGGATCATTTTTGGAAGGAGGATACATGTTGGCACAATGAGCAGTACCTATGGTCATAATAATAAATAAATTTTTTATATTACATGAAAAATGAAAAATTTCAATTAATATGTACACACCATCGATATAAATGACAGGTATTTGCGGATTTGGTGATTTTGTAATTCCCAAAACATGCCAAGGATCAATTGATCCATGTACAAATACTACATTTGTAGTCTTTAAATCTAATCCTCCATATAGAATATTTGTTCTATTCACTGCCGAATTCAGCAAATGAATATTGTACCTGTTAGAATATGGAAATAATTATATAGCTAATGATTTATCATAATTGAGAAATGTATTTATCGTAATTTTAAATAAACCTTGGGCCAAATATATCAACGCATTGTTGTACAAAGAAATCTACTGGGAAAGTTTCACTAAATAATTTTGGACGTGCTGTCGAAGTTTGAAAGAATCCAAATTCTGTACACGTTTGGTACGTCCATTGACGTCCTACAAAAAATACACTTTAAAATACAATAAATAAAAATTAAAACAGCAATAATATAAGTAAAAGAATACATTACCCCCTTCTGCTTCTTCGCTAGCCCATGTTATATTTCGAAGTTTATGAATCATTTTATTATACATATAATCCAAACACTTCTTTTCTGATGCCTGTAATATTTTAGTACTCAAAATTGCAAGTCTGTCAATAGCAATACCCAATGTTTCGTTTGTTAATATGTCGCAAGCACTATCGATAGTAAAATTAGCCATTGCGGAATTATTACGATTGTCTTTATTGTACTGTACAATACCGGCAAAGATGCTTGCTATTGTTTCATACAAATTCGAAATATCATTACGTTTGGTATGTTCATTGATTGGATCACATAAACTATAAGTAAAAATAATTTTCCAATAACGATATATTTGATTTGTAAATGAAGAATTTTACTTTTACTTACATAAATTTTTTAGCTATTCCTTGTTGACCGATAGGATGATGTAACATTATATGAAATTGTTTGTTTGCTTCTAGTATTGCATTTACACATGCTTCAGAATATTCTTTGAGGGCATTCTCAACAACAACAAAGTATTCTATAAAGTATAATTATTAATATAAAATACTTCTGTTTTAAATAAAATATTTTTTGTATTTACCCTGAAAATCAATTTCTGCTAATAAAGGACCACTAGCAGAAACAGCCCCATGTACTAAATGAGGATATTTATAACGCAACCAAGCAGCTAATGATCCAGCATATGATCCTCCAAATGCAATCCATTTAGTACCAGCTGGTAACTTGTAATTAATATTCATGAATTGTATAAAGTAAGCCAAATCTGCAAGTGCCTGTTGCGATGAAAGATACATTAAATTTTTCACACCGAGATCCCTGCGGATAACGAAAACATAACATTATAACTTAAAATGTATCAATTATATATTTTATAAACAATGTTACATACGAAGTAGGATGACTTTGCCCATAAAAGCGGTGTTCCACTTGAAAACACAGTGCTCCAAATTGCTTAGCATATTCGATCCATTGACCTTCTACCATCCATTTAGCGTTTGCTGCAGCTTCACCACTTATCATCAAAAATACTGGACCACCTTTCTTATAGTGCTCTCCATTTACAAAATATCTCTGAAAAAATAATAAAAAAATTTATATTATAAAATAAAAATTAAAAAGTATTTAATATATTCTTATTACCTGTTGCCAAACACGTGCATCAGTTGGATTAAAGTGATCTAAAAACTGTGTAAACCATTCAGCACTTGGAAGTTCATGATCTTCAGATAAAATTGGAGCACCTAGATTACCATATTTGCTTCGACCCCTCATAAAAGTCTCCCATGATATACTATTATTTATGAAATTAACGAAGAATAATAATAGTAGTAAATGATTCATAGTATCTTAGGTTTGGATTAACTATGAAATATTATGCATTCTGGAAAAATAAAAACTAAGTTTATTATTTATATTACACATAAAAGATTAATATATCACAAATATTATTTTATCAATTTTATTCTCTAATAAATTAAAACATAACAATAACATAGTTAATACTATCTTTTTAAAATGCAAGTTGTCTTACATTTATTATTTACAGAAATAATATTTTAAAAATTAGTTTTTATAATATAAGTACTAATATTATTTTTGTACAAATTTACACGTGTTTTTTTATATATAAATACTACAACATTAACTTGAAATCATGCTTGGAACTAAATTCCAATCTTTCCAACATGATAAAACTAAAAGAATATAAATATAAAAAGCAAAGGAATATACTTACAAATTTTATAGTAATGATAAGTTGTGCTTTCCTGTTTAAAGCTTCTTTTTCTTTATAGTACTTATTGAATAATCTACTTAGTTCGTTTTAATATATACAATATTTAGAGAAAACATAATTTGTAAACTTGACGTAATAATTAATTCTGCTACTTCGTAAAGACACTATATGTGTATTGTTAACTTGTTGGCTTGCAACAGCTTGTAGTACGTGCAGTCTAAAATATGTTTATATATATTATATGTAAAGCTGATATAGTATGTATGTTTTTTTTTATAGCGCCACCTATAAAACGGTTTATTAGAATAGATATGCAAATATTTACATTTACATACATATATATATATATATATATATATATATATATATATCATATATATGAGTATAAGTTAGCAAATAAAAACGCGTAAATCATTTTACGAAAATAATTCGTGAAAAAAAGGCAGATATAAAAGTTCCAGATAACATTACCAAAAATGACTTTAAATATATGAAAACATTTTAGATTTTAAATAAATGATATATGTAGTCAAAATATTATCAATGTAAACTGTGTAATGTTAATTGTTAACGTAACTTGTAAGTACACTTATTTGTCTTGTATTATTTTTTGTTATACTGGATATTAATTAGATTAAATATAAATGGATAAAATCCAATTTTTTTTTTCATTTGAAAAGAGTTACATTGAGAATCTTCTTCTATTATTGATTATACATATGCATAATTATTCCTCAAAAGATAATTATTATACAATCTACTAAAACTATATTTTTTAATGTTTTATACACTTTTTTACGCATTATACTATTTATCTTATGATATTATAATATTTTATTTTTTGTATATTTAATAGTTCTGTTTATATATATTTAAATATATATTTGTGCATGTTGCATACATATGTATACGTATCTTTTACAAAGTAGAAGATCGAATTTACATACATATTTAATAAAATTTTATTATTGTTATTACATTTAAAAATCCTTGACAAAATTGAAAAAAATGTTTTGTCTATATTAAAAATTAAATTCAAAGTAAATGTAAATTGAGAGGATATTCTGAGCGTAATAATATAATAAAAGATTATCTCAAAGAACGCAATATCTGATAAAAAATACAAAAATCAACATAGCCAACTTCAAATAAAAATGTTTGTAATTATTTGTGTACTATAGTTCTATTTTTTTTTTTTATATATAGTCAACTATTTGATGGATATAATTCGGTTAAAAAGAATAGAAATAAAATGTTTGTACAAAAACAATATACATATGTATATGAGGATATATTTTTTACATTCAATATACATATATACATATGTACGTAAAGATATAAACAAAATCTTTTTTTGTAAAATAAGAATCGAAATATGAATGCTTAACATTCTGAACTACGTATAACTATTATAGATTATATACATATCACATATAAGCATTTTATCTAACTGAAATAAATCTTCGAGCGATGAGATTATCAAAGGTATTTAATCGGAAAATTCTCGTCAATTCTTACTAGTAGATGGACACTAGAAACTATCTATCTTCGCAAAAAGCGTTCTAAATTAAGTAATAAAAAGACTTGTAGCCGTCTAATGAATATCGCCTGTATGTATGAAGAAACAATGGTGCTATGTGTCGTGTAAAGCTTGACAGCTAAACGTAAGAAGCAAGAATAAAGACATCCATATATATGTAAGTAATAATAATTTATCACGAAGTAAACGAATTCAGAAAATATTGACTTAGTACTGCCGACAAAGGTTTTAAGTGCATTATATGTGTATGTAACCTCTTTCGTGGTTTAATTTCTTAAAGATGAGCGTGAAACGAAACATTTGATTCAATTGTTCATCTTTTCATTTTCTACTTTGTAATTATATTACCATAATATTTCATTTTGCTCACTTTATTATTTTGTTATTTTTTTGGTATACGCTGTTTGTAATAATAAGTTAATACATCGAGTAAATATTGTTTATGAAGATATATAGACTATAGAAATAAAGAAGTTTCTTCAATTATAATATGTTTTCTCACTTTGTACTTCACCTATATATCTCATTTTTTTATATATGCTTTATTATATACATAATTATTTTATGGAAATTTTTAATATTATATATTTATATCACTTTAGCAATAATTTAAATGAATTTGTTTATTGCAGATTATTGCATTAATTGAACCAAGATGAAGTTTGCAGAACATCTGTCTGCTCACATTACGCCTGAATGGCGTAAGCAATACATAAGCTATGAGGTAAAATAAAATAGTGTTAGAAATTAAAATATTTATATTTTAATTATCTTTGTTAAAAATTTATTTCTATGCCAATGGAGATATACAGGGTGTCTCAGAATAAGTAGGAAATATTTTAGGAGTAGCTTCTGCATATATAAACAATAAAAAGACTTCATAAATATAAATATATCTTACTTGACTTCGTTTTCGAGTTATAGTGGATTTAATGTTTATTCTTTTATTTTGTATACTACTTTATATACTACTTTTCATGAAAGGTATTTGAGATGGTATCTTTGCATTCCAATGCAAACTTGCAGATATCTTACCAATGACTGTCTTACTATTTTTAAATATCCAGATGTTGTCTATATTTGTTGGAAACTTGAGAAACACAATATTTGTCTATGGAAAGAAATATGAATTGCAAAACAAAATCTGTTATAATTTGAAGAGAAAGTCAAATAGGATATATCCTCATATGAACTTTTTATGGTTTAGGTATGCAAAAGCCACTCTTAAAATATTTCCTACTTATTCTGGGACACTCAGTACAATAAAAGATCAGTACACTACTAATTAAAATGACCTCTTTGGGTTAATAGGAAATGAAGGCAATGCTCTATACTGCTGTAGAAGAAGCACCATCAGCTGAAAGTGTTGAACCAGAAGTGATATCTCGACACTTTGCTTCTTTTGATGAAGTATTTTTTACATTTTGTGACCGTGAATTGAAGAAAATTAATACTTTTTATTCTGGTAAGGATGTCCTACATGATTATGTACATATAAATTCAAATAAATGGAAATTTACAATCATATCTATTAAGAATAAAACATTTGAATAAACATTGATCTTCTTTATATATGTATAGAAAAGTTAGCAGAAGCCACACGTAAATATGCAGCTCTTCAAAGCGAATTGAAGACAGCATTAGAATTACAACATGGTGGAGGGAAAAATAAAGGGAAAGTGAATGTTAAACCTCATTTACCAACAAGGAAGCTGAGAGAATTGAAACTTGCATTTTCAGAATTTTATTTGTCTCTTATACTTCTTCAGAACTATCAAAATCTTAATTACACTGGTTTTCGAAAGATTCTTAAAAAACACGACAAGGTACATAGAAAAAGAGATTTCGTTTCTTATTGTTGCATTAATTCATACTTATTTTTGTTGTATTTCTCTAGGTTTACAGGTTCATTTAAACAATAATGAAAAAATAAGGAAAGAACTAATACTTATTTTAAAGTCCCTTATCCTATTAAACACAAGTAAAAACTCAGCACACCTCATACATCATAGCAATTTGTGTCTTATATGTACATGGTGTAATATTATTTTTATTTCTATTTTCAGTTATTGTCTGTAGATAGCGGATCAAAATGGAGGATGGAATGTGTAGAAACCGCACATTTTTATACATCAAAAGATATAGACAATCTCATACAAGATACAGAAACTACAGTAACGAACGATTTAGAAGGTGGAGACAGACAACGCGCAATGAAACGTTTACGTGTGCCACCTTTAGGTGAGCATCAAAGTCCATGGACCACTTTTAAAGTTGGATTATTTTCTGGTAGTTTCATTGTTCTCTTTGTGGCAGTTGTGCTTTCAGGTAATAACAAGAAGTATGTAATAACTAAAGTAAATATAATTATATATTCTATTTTTTTTTTATTTTATTTCTAGCAATATTTCACGATGGCGGTGAAAACTTAAAAATTGCATTTAGATTATATCGTGGACCTCTGCTTATTATACAATTTTTGTTTCTTATTGGCGTGAATGTTTATGGATGGCGATCGTCCGGTGTGAATCACGTGTTGATATTTGAATTGGATCCGCGAAACCATTTATCTGAACAACATCTTATGGAATTAGCAGCTGTTCTTGGAGTTATATGGACTCTCAGTTTATTAAGTTTTTTATACAGTGTCAGCTTAAGCATTCCTCCATATGTGAATCCATTAGTTTTAGTCTGTATCATGTTAGCATTCCTCTTAAATCCATTAAAAATGTTTCGTCACGAGGCACGGTTTTGGTTATTAAAGATCATTGTAAGTACTATTAATATAACATATACTGCAAGAATTATTTCAATTTATAAGAAATAAAATTTTATTTTTATTTTTAGGGAAGAGTTTTAATATCACCATTTGCGTACGTGAATTTCGCTGATTTCTGGTTAGCAGATCAATTAAATAGTATGGCCACGGCACTGTTAGACTTCCACTTTTTAACGTGTTTTTATATTACCAATGGAAATTGGTTAGAAGCAGGAGATACTACGCAATGTATGTCTGGATCCTTAATTGTTAGACCTATTGTTAATTGTCTACCTGCATGGTTTCGTTTTGCACAATGTATACGACGATATCGTGATTCTAAAGAGGCATTTCCACATTTGGCTAATGCTGGAAAATATTCAACTACATTCCTTGTTGTCATATCTAATACGATGTGTGCCTACAATGCTGGTAAGTCACAAACAATTTTCTAGTGTGATTGATATTATTTTCAATCAAAGAGATAAAAAATATTAATTTTAGCGGAATATTCAAATCGTTGGGAAAATCCATGGTTGTGGCTTTGGATCTTTAGTTGCATTGTCAATTCTATTTATTCACTAACGTGGGATTTAAAAATGGATTGGGGTCTTTTAGATAGCAATGCTGGTGAAAATAAATTCTTACGCGAAGAAGTAGTATATTCAGCAGCGGTATGTAAATAAAAGTACGTTCTAATCTTTCTTTTTCAGTCAATTATTTATTGCACTTGATATTTCTTTAGGGATTCTATTATTTTGCTATAATCGAGGATTTTATTCTGAGGTTTGCATGGATCGCGAGTTTCGTTCTTATTGAGTGTGGATATGTATCTAGTGATTTAATGACATCGATAGTAGCACCGCTTGAAGTCTTCAGGTACGTCTTTAGTTATTTTATTATTTATATGTACCTCAACGAATATTTAAATTAGAGTAATTAGTATATAAAAATATATTCATTTTAAGGCGATTCGTTTGGAATTTCTTTCGATTAGAAAATGAACATTTAAACAATTGTGGTAAATTTCGTGCAGTTCGTGATATTTCGATCGCACCGATAGAAAGTTCTGATCAAACGCAAATTTTGCGTATGATGGATGAAGAAAATGGTGTACTCAATAGAGGTAAACGTAAAGTTGGTGGTAAACGACAAGCTACTAGTAAAGAAGACAAACGGGCATTGCTCAAAGAAGAAACGGTTGATATAGATATATCAAATGCCAGTTGAAAATAGTTCAATTGTTTTATTATCGGAACCTATCCAAAGCAATATTATTTCAAATTTAATGTATTTTTTATAGGACAATAGTTTACTAAAAATAGTGCAGGTCATACTTTATGAACAATTAATATTTCCTTCGTGTATCAAAATTGAAGATTGTGAGGCTGAACTGAACAAGTGCCTTGTATATATCCTGTTTATTAAACTATGAATTTAATAACTTAGTTCTATGATATTTATACTACAGTGTCTTCCATAAAACTGTTTTGACACTTAACACATGATTTATCGCTAGTAAACTGATTTGAAAGACTTAAATGCTTTTAATTACTTTAATAATGTATGAAAATCATTTTTGTTTAAATAAGTCTTGAATTAACTGTATACTACTAATTAGTATTCAATTGGTAAATATAAAGAAAGATAGATTACTTTATTAGTGATATATCTGTTATTATGTATTTATTAGGTACTATAGTCTTCAATTTTGACTAATAAATGCACAGATTCATACTTGAGAAATGTATAAAGTGTATCATAATAGTTGTACATAGATATTAGTGAGTTGTATGTAGAAACAGGGTTGATATCTTAATATGTGGATTTGTTCATTTTGGTGCAACGAGCAATAGTACAGTCTATCTGTTATTATAGTATTATAATTTTAATTAAAGGGAAAGCGCTCATTACATTATGATGTTCATAATTTTTGCTGACAAATATGAGTTCTAGATTAATTATCACTGGGAAGTGGTATTTGTAACTTATCTCATCAAACAATTGTATTTATTTGAATTAATTATATATAAAATTTACTAGACTACAGCGTATCGTACATTATTTAAATAATACATTTAATAACTATTTGTCTTTTTTTGTGGTAAGGTACCCATGTACCTTTATATTCTATGCGATACAATACATTTCTAAAAGATAATTATAAAATGTGCATTAAGAAACACAAGAGCTTATATGTAGTGACTGCAGAAGGAGATTAGATTTTATACAGGTAGATGTTTCAACAAAATATATGAAGATAATAAGTAAGCCTCCAATGTTGAATTAGGTACCAAGTACATAAATTGCAATAGCATTTTTATAGAAGTATTTTTACATTTATATTCTAAAATGTTCAAAGTATCTCAACATGTTAAAAACTATTCTTTTCATTTTTTGAATACCAGCAACAATAATAATAATAGTATGACAAAAGTTACTATTATTCATAGTAATAGTGCATAAAAATCTATGCCTTATAATTCTCGTTGAAAATACAACTGGATACACAAATTGTAATCTATTGCCCCTTTCTATATATGTTTAACATAAAACGAAGATTACTTGAACAAATTTTTTATCTCTTATAAAAGAAATAAAATAAAGAATGCTGATAATATAATTTCATTCGCTCAATCGCGAATCTAAAAGAATCGTTACATTATGTTATGTATTACTCACGATAAGGTATTGTTCTTAATGATATTGTGTATTATGTATTCTTATGTATTTATGAACTAAGTGTTCCAATAATTGTGATGGTTTTACACATGTATTTTTATATATTTTGTTATAGAAATAATAGTGATATCAATAAGTAGTAATATAACGTTTCCGGACCAACAGGATAAAAAAAGAATGTCCCGAGAATATTCTGAACGGTTGATCGACGGAAAATACATTATAGTTATTTGAAAGGTATATATGCATATTTGTACCCAACAAGAAAGGAGAATTTGTTGGGACTGTGCTGAAAATTACGGTATATTACCAGACACCACCTTATAGGAGAAAGTGTCTCCGTCCAGATCAGGTACCTCAAATGCCACAGAAGAATAGTGGTGGCAGGGCCGTTATCTTCGTGCTGCAGATGCAAAAAAAAGAATAAGCTGGTCGAGGAGGAATTATATGCGTAAGATGAAGGAATTTTGTTACCGACAACGAGACTGGAAGTCTACGAAATAACTAAAAACAAATAAAAATAATAACAATAATCTTAGAAAAATCTTTTTTCATCCTGGTAGTTAGCAGTCCGGGAATGTTACAACGGTAATAACAGTGAACAGTGAAATTTATTCCTATTAAAAGAATATGAGATATTTTTATATTTCGTGTACAACATATTTTCGCGTATATGTTAGTTATATGTGCACATCTTCTTTAAAAGATATATGTCATATGTGATTACATATAATTGTAAGCAGTTTGTAGCGAATTAAATATGTAAATAATATTTGCATATAGGCTATTTATAATTCATTAATAAAATGTTCAGTATTTAAAGACAAGTGTGCTGTATTTGGTGTCCTTTATTTGTTAATAATAATTACGTTCGACAAGTTTTATTTTTTAAATTTATTTATTCATGACATGTTACACGTTATATATATACACGATGGATTTTGCGTCGAATTAATTTCGAACAGCGACATTACGACTATACAATAGAATGGCGATATTAAATCGGCATCACGTGTAACTTTTTACAGGCTAAATTATAGAAAGCAATAATTACAAATGACTCGAATAATTTTATGCAAATAAAAATAATGAAGTTTTGTGTTACGTTCTTTATATGTAATTAATAATATATCTATGTATATTTTTTAAAAACCATTTTAAAATCAGATATCTTAGGAGTTTAGTTTATTATATGCAATCGCACATTCCAAAGATTGTGTTAAACATTTTAATGTATTTCATTTTAGCTCTTTGCAAATCTATATTGAAATTGATTTCATATATTATTGTATAATCATTACTTTAAATTAAACATGATAAAACATGCTTTAAAAAGTAAATGTAATATCTGTACAGCTTGTTTCAGTTTTATATTTTTCTTAAGTTAACTTACGTTGTTTATTAGATTGCAAAGAAATAAATGGTAATATATTCATTAATTAAACAAAGAAATGCTATAACTTGTAAGAACCTCTAGTGACTCGCGAGAAAAATAAAAAGTCAAGTAAAATATGATTATCATTCTTCTGCAGGATGTGTTCCAAACCTAGCACAAGTATAAAAATTGTAAAAATATTCTTACAAATTTATAAAGTAGAAGAATCATGTATGTATATATGTATATATGTATACAATATATATAATATTTTAATATATACTAAAAAATTATGTAGACAACTTTGGCAGTATAAAACTTTAGTTTTTCAGTACAGATAGTTTTCAACCATTAAAAAGAGATAGAATATTTTAACTTTTCTTATTCATTTTCCAATGTAACGTTTTAATAGTCTTGTGCATCTAAAATGAATTTATACTTTTATCTTATATTATATAAAGTGGAATATTATAATTATAGTTTACCTTTGGAATTATTTTATAACAAATACACAAAGCTATATGTTATTCCTTTAAAGCCTAAGTTATTTCTCCAAGTACATATTGCTGCATTTTGCAATGAATAATGTACATATAATAAACAACAGCTGGTATAAAATACCATAAAAAATAAATAAATTTACTAATTTTTTAAATCTTACTTATTAAATATAATCATTTTTATACAATTAGAAACACAACAATATGTATCTATTCTCTGTTCTAAATAGATTTCATTAGAATAGTTTAGGCTACCAAAGGTCAATAGTTAATATCTACAACAACAATTAATTAAAATTTCAATGCGTACCTGTATATACTTGTAACGATGTACGCTCATATAACAAAAAAAGAAAAAATAGAGCCTCGAGAGAAGTCTTCAAATGGCTTCTTTAATACAATTATAATCATACAATGAATTTCGTGTCTAACAAATTTTCAAAGCGTCGGTAATCGAAATGATAAAAAACTTTCTTCTTTTAATACTAAATTATGCACATTCACATGCGTAAATGTAGAAGAATTTTGTACATTAATTACGAAAATAACACGATACAACTTGAAAATGTGGATATCATGTTTTCAAGAGGTTTTGGCAGTTCCGATTTCACTACCGTGACTACTGGAAGCTTTCGATTTTCTTTCTGGATCCATAGCGATTGAAATGAATTCTTCCGAAATTTTTTTGTCCAATCCTGTGTATGTTTGAGCTAGATCTACTTGGTCTTCTCCTATAGAAGACATCCTTTTTGGGGATTCCGTTTTTCTTTCAGTCTGTTTCTTTCTTTCCGTGGTGTCTTCGTGTTCCACAGTTATGTGACGTTTCTGCTTTGGTCGAATCTAAAATTAAATACCATTATTCATTATTCCTTCGACTATCGTTAAAGAATATAAACGATAGTATACTAAATTATATTGTATCTAAATTAATTTTATATTAAAGAAATTTCTTCCTTGGATATATGTGTCTAATAAATATATTTCTTGAACTTATATACATTTCACATATATTTTTGTTTTTATGTTTGATTATTTAAAACACTTAAGAATAGTAAATAGTTAATTTAATTGATTTCTAAATTACTATTCTATGTACTTATTCTTATTCCTTACAGCAATGAAAATATAGTAATTATGCATTTTACTTTCATTAGTCTGCCTTAAAGAAATAATAAAAATAAAAATCGTTCCGTTGTAGGATTATTTCGTCCAATCAATCGGTGTAAGGAATGTTTTTTGAGAATAAAATATGACACAGTGCATGTGAAATTAGGGGAAGAGTTTATGTCATTACATTATTGGTTTTGAATTTCTTTCGAAAATATCAAGCTTTAAATTGCAAAATTCAACTTTGGCCTATTTTCGTGAAAACAGATCGTACTTATGAATTTTTGCTTTGGAAATTATTTAGAGGTTCGTGTTCATTTTCTTTTATTTTAATTTAGAAAGTTTGAGGTATTCTAATAACATTTTTCAAAACTGAAAAATTAATCTTGCGATGGTGGAAATTATTAACAAATCTTTGTTGTAACAAAATTATGATAGTTTGAATAGAAAAGAATGTTGTAACCAAAAATTTTGAACATCTCGGAGAAGTAAATAATTAAAATATCTACAAAATTCTATAATTCTGCTATAATAAATAATACATATAGTAAATTATACAGAATAAAATTTGATGAAAATTTGATGTATAATTCTAGAGATTTCGCGATAGTTGGATCAGAAAGCATTGTAATTTCGAAGAAAATACAAGAGAAATTTTAAGGTGACATATCTCTTAAATGAATTCCACCTTTATTAAATCTGATGGTTTAATTATATGACATTACAAAGCTATATATAGGTATATTTGTATATTATAGTCATGTTATAAATTCATCGAGAGTTTGAATTTTGATAAAACATTTTGGCACAATATTCTATATACAATCTTCTATTATAAATAAAATAAATACAACGGCCACATTATATTGATACATACTCTCATTTTTAAATGAAACGCTTGTTTTTATCAGGTTCTATATTTCATTTTCACAGTCTGAAATTTTTGGAGTCGTATGAAAGAATTATTAACTAAGCGATACGAAATTTAATATTCTGGAATCTAATTAATTGATACGTAAGTGCTATAAGAAATACAATGGTGTAGTAATACTTTTTATACACAGTAAGTAAGAGATTAATTTCATTTTCCATGAAATTTCAACAATCTTAAGAACACTTACGTATTATATGTAATACAAAGATATATCTAATTTCCATATCAAATCAAGTAGGAAAAGAAACCTTAAGAAATAGAATTCGTTACGTTTCGCTTTCACAAATACTGAAATCTGCCAAGAAAGATTTCGAAAGAGTAATTAGGAGCGACAAGAACAGTTCAGGAATTTTTTCCGTGGTTACGCATATAATTATATATGCAAAGGGAAACGACAGAAATCGATGTCAGAGATACTGATGGCTATTTTGACACAACGATACTTTCGAGCGTGAAAGATTGTGAATGAAATACGAAGGGAGTATTATGTTAAAGCGGATACCTACGATTTGCGATGGAGGACGAGCTGCGTATGGCATGTGTGGTAGCATAGGAACGGCACCATAAGCTGGGGCAGCTATGGGCAATGGTCCGGCAGGCACGAATCCTCCAGGAAATTTTGCAGGAGCGCCAGGCATTGCATAAGGCGACTGTCACAAAGTAGATTCGTTAACTTATTATTTTGTTGTCGTTTTCTTTCTTTTTAGTTTTAGCAAGTTTCAATCCACAAGGAACTTCTGCTTTCCTAGCTAATTCATTTTAATGAGTACGTTATATGTAATAACATTAAATGTAATATTTGTGTGGCGAGATGTAATACTTGTAATGTTCACAGATTGTCCAAATCTTTGGAGTAATACACTGTGAAGATGATAGTTGAGATGTGTATAGCATGAGGGATTAGATCTCGTTATAAAACTTGTATCTTTTAAGGAAGGAAAATATTTTTAATATTTAGTTACGATAACTGGTATATGCTTTGTACTTTGTATGTGTTTAAGTGGAATCACGATTCATCGAGGACCAAGATTTTCTTCTCTATCCAAAAATGTATATTAAATGTGTAGTATATCAAAGAATTATTTGTACTATTTTTTATAATTATTTATACTATATATTAATTAAAATATATTAAATATGCTATTGAAATATATGTAATGAAATATTTATGCATTACCACATATTTTTGCATATTGAAAAATCTCTAAAAATAGGTTGAAACGAATAGGAAAAAGAGGAAGAAATTTTGTTCATTTTTTTTTATAAAAATAATTCATCTTACCTTTCAGTCATAAAATTGAATGTTTATCAATATGTTAGAAAAGTATTCACTACGTTGAAGCGTACATTAGGATATATGTCATATTAATGGAAAGAGAATTGCTGTAAATTGAAAAAAGCAATTATCAATTTTGCAAGTCGAATGATTCTAGTATCACCACTCAATACACTTAAACTATAAAATCGCTTAAAAAATAAACATTAAGCAAAGAAGCGATTCAAAGATAATTACTTAAATTGATCCATTTATATCAAACTTAATACTTTATATAACGTAACATTTAGTTTGATACAGATCACATCATATTATCCACTACATGACCTATTCCGCAAAGCACTTTCAAATTAAAAACGAACATTAATCAATGTCGCATATATATCTGCAATAAATTACCCGTCACTAACATTCCATTAAACATCAACCTCTCTCTGCCCAACCCACTTAACTGTTAGACAAAACAACACCTACATCTCATCAAATAGAATTCAACAACTAGATCACCTATAAAATAGATAAAATAAATTTACAGTATCCATTCTAAATCGTCCGTCATTAATATGAAATTCCATTAGATATCAACCTCTCTCTGCCTAATCTACTTCAGTATATTAAATAGGACGATATTCGTATCTTATTTAATAAGCTCAACCACTATCAAGGTAATAAAATACATTCACTGCATCCATTCTAAATCATTCACCATTAAAATTGCATGACACATCAAGCTCTCTTAACTCATGATTAACTCATTTACAATTAAAAGAAGATGACATGTACAGACATGAGTTTGGATCTTATTAAATTTACTTTGTAATGTAACAGTATTTGGATTTATATTTATTATTTTTTTAAGCTCTTTTTAAACAGTTTCTAGGGGTTGAATTTCGAAAAACGCCCAAACACGTGTTCGTTTATTTTTAGTGGAAAGTTTGCATGCCGAATTTCACGTCTCTAACTTTAGTGGACATAGAGATACGGTCATCCTGTAAAAAAATTTGACCCATTTTTTCCCCTTTAGGATCTGTAGTTTCCATAAATCTTCCTTTATCTCATGCCTACGTCATAAAAGAAGTATACTGCGCAAATTTTACGTTTCTAGGTACACCGGTTTGGACTGTGCGATTGACGAGTAGGTCAATCACTTCTGTATTATATAAAAAGGCATAGAATTTATTACTCTTTATCTTTACATTAAAATAGAATTATACTATTAAGCTTTATGGAATCTATATTTAACACAGTAGATTCCCTTATTATAGCCTCATTAAATATTGTGACATTCACCACATAAACATTAATAAATAAATACAGTAGAGTTGTCCCTCATAACGCGGCTATATTCTGCACTATACATATGTGTTATATATGGATTTGCAGTACAAAACGTTAGAGTTAAGTAAGTTTTTTGATGTAACAGAAGATAATATGCATTCTGGTTTTAAACAATAAAAATTTCATCATTATATAATATAACATATTATATATATACACACACACACATATAATACATATAATATATAATGAAGAAATTTATATATATATATATATAGAAAACATATTATCGAATTGCTTAAAATTAGGTTCCACTAATATCACTTTCTGGATACTGACACAGTTCCTTTGTTGCTTGAATTTTATTCAGCTTCAAAACTGGGGTATATTCATTATTCACAGATATTTTCTTCCAATTATTTTCTTAAGAAACATTTTACTTTCGTCGTTATTCTCCAAATCGCGTTATACGAAAACAGTAACAATGTTTTGATCACGTTCTATGGTAGTACCGCGCTACATGGGGTTCTACTGTATGTTCCATATCATCTACCGCTATCATTCAACCAAACATTAACTTCCTTTCCGATCTCTTACTTAATCACCAAACAAACCATCTAATCTCACGTCTCGACAAATAAAAGTAAACTTCACCAACGAGAGAATAAACATAGCACGCATTCCTGATCGAAACCAATCGCAACTATTCACCGCAAGAATCTCGCAGGCATTCAGACCGCAAACACGTATTACGCCTGGAGCATCCTCGAGAACTCAAAGGGGAATCCGAAAAGCGAGGCGGGAGAGAAGCTGACTTGCTTTATCCTGCTGACACAGAAACACCTGCACCTCGAGCTCGTGCATCTCCGAAATGTAGGCACGGAGATCGCCCGGAGCTCGGAGTTTCTCTCGACGCTTGTCGTCTGAACTTTCTAGCTCGCGTGTCACTGACCTATCCCTACCTCCAGTTCGCCGGAGGTCGAGCCGTAGTAGCCGAGTACGAAGGGTCGTGGGAGAGGATCCGGCCTCACCTGGATCATCGGATGCATCGGTAGCATCGGCTGCACCACGTAAATCGGCTGATTTTTCGGCACATGGTTCTGAGCGGTGACCCACTGATGCACCATGTTACGAGTCTTCAATCGACCATCGTTTGTTACTTCGTCGACGTTGCTCGCTCGAAGACATCCGCAGAGCTTCGGAGTCAAGGTCAGACAGCTGTAGCCCGAAACCAACAGCTCGGCCAAGCTGGTCACTAGCAAACCGATGCTTGCCAATAGGCCGGCCCAGCTATTCTCCACATCGGCAGCTTCACTGTTTTCATCCTGTAAAAAGACGATGCTTTGTATTTTTTTTTATCGTTTCCTTTTACTATCCTAGCTGTGTGATCCGATTCTATCGTGTTAACTCTTCCTGGTACGTTATGGTTTTTTCTGGATATGAGCTTAAACATTAATTTATTTCGATAAGCTGTGTTAATTACACGAAAGAGCAGGAATTAATTTTTTTGTTCAAATCAAACCTAGGCAACGTAAGAAACTAATTAGTAACACTAGATAGTATAACAAGAAATTAGTTGTTACATTAAATATTGTGTGCTCACATCTATTTTAAATCATACATTACTCAGTTTGTTGAATATTGAGGTTGGTCTAGTTTTGCACGCAACGTCTCCTATATAGATATCGATTGTATTTTTTTAGTCAAGTAACTGAATTCTCATAAAAATTATTACTTGTTTTGTAAACATAAAAGAAACAAAGCTTTTCAAGATTCATTATAATTATTAATTCTTACGTAGTTAGTATTAAAAAACTTGCAAATTTATTCAATTCATCACTCCTGTCTTATGAGTTCCTCTTTCAGATAGATTTTTTTACCGTTTTAAAGTATTTTTTTTCGCTATTATGTTTACAAGTATATTGATTTTTCTTATTAAAATGTAACATTTTAGCTACAGTGTTTTTCAATGAAAAACTTGGTCACTTATTCGTTCTTTCTCTGAGCGCTTTGAATGGAACGTCAATTTTTATAAATAACAAGAGATGTAAATTTTGTTAGTTTTAGTCTATTATATGTAAACTGTGTAAAATTCTCGGAAGAATTAGAAAGAAGATATTAGTGTTAGAGAACAAAGATATATCGCAATTATTCTTAAATAGGTTGAAAAAGGAAAAAAAGAAGATTCGCTGGACAACAAAAATTATAATAACATACTAGAAGTGTATTATAAATGATGGTCTTTGCAATTTGCAATGGTATATGGTACTTTTATTTTATTAATGATTGATGTTACTTTAATTACAAGGTCATTAGCGATAATTACATTTGATTATTTACATTAAACTGGGTTATTAATTACCTTAGACTTTCTATAAATTTTTGCATTTTATGAGCTTTTCTCGACTTTAAATATGGTAATTATCTTTAACAAGGAATTTTAGTGCACATTTATTGTAAAATATATATTTAAGATTTATAGATATACAATCTTTATTATCACTAGAATATAGAATATGGAGTAATTTATTGTAACAATTAATATAGAATAATTTGTATTATATGGTATAATAAAATTATATATTTATTACTCAATATGTGTACATTTATTATATATTTTTCAACAAATAAATAATAAATAGTTTTATTACACGTACGATTACATTTGCTTATGGAATATGTAATTTAACTACTGTATTAATATTTAAAAACACGTATAAATGTCTATTTTGAAACTTTTGTCACTCGATATTCAGCCGAGCTATTAGTTTCTTCTCCTATTGTTTCTGCAACCTCATTGCATTGAATGTCACACAAAAATATGATGTAATTTAATGTACTAACTTGAATATTGTTATATCGTAATATAAACAGCAAGTTTCAATTATCTTCGTCTGATAAAAGTGTAAGGTTTAATTGATTTTGAAAAGTCTTTTGGTAAAAGAAGGTGGGTCATAAAGTTTAATACTATCCCGATGAAAGACAAATGAGGTATAAAGACGTATGAAATATTCGGAATAATTAACGAGGTACGTTACTGTAGAAGAATGGTAAGCTGGTACTTCTTCGACTGAAAAGTAAAGATAAATATACAGGTACAGGGTACCTACTTTGGAAGACTTTCTCTTGTCAAGCGGTTGAACGAAACTATAGCAATTTATATTCGTCAAAGTCTATTTACTTTGACCCAACAACGTTACATTTGAGACTCGTTTAACATTAACAACAACAAATTAATTAAACACAAAAAATGCGATACGTATAAATAATATTCCTTTTTGCATCTCCAAGATACTTTACAATTTGTCCAGTAAGAATATTTGACAAATTTTATAGCGATATTATACAAATAACATAGAATTCGATTATTGGATGTTAAATTTACTTAAATTTATTGGCATAGATTCTCCAAAATTCCTCCTTGGTCACTCAAACATGTTTCGACAAATTCCGATCTCGAAAATTATTCTAAATTGAATACAAATTCTGAATCATTTAAGGCATTAATCCTGGTTAAATAAATATCCAGAATCCATACAAGTATGTTAATGGCTCGGTTTCTAAAACACGCTTGGAATGTGCTATCGTCTATGGAGATGACATATTACAATTTATATTACCTAACAATATTATCATTAAATCAGCAGAATTAATAGGAATTTAACTTCTTATAATTGACCAAGCAAAAACTACAATATTCTCACCCATAACATGGATGTTATCACATTTATCAAGTATAGAGATCTGATGACATCGTACTTGATATATTGGAAACAAATCACTCCGTAATTAACGAAAGTGATACAGTTATTTTTGCATAGATGAATATTCCATCACATGTTGGCATCCGTTGCAATGAATTGGCGGACAAGATAGCAAAGGACGTGCCTACCTTATTTTTAACAAAAAAAATTTGAAAGATCTGCAATTCAACTGAAACAGCTATGTTTAATCCGAATCATCAAATGAATGAAATAAACAAACAAATAAACAAGAATTTTTTAACGAGAATCTAGGTATCAGGAACCTCGATCATCGACGTGAAGTTGTATTAAATAGACTTAGAATTGATCAGACTAATCTAATTCGTCAAAACCTAACACTAACCAACGTACGATATCTGTAATTGTCAAATTACCATCAGACACATGTTCTGTAAATTGTCTTAAATACAATTACTCTCGTAACAAATACCAGATCAAAGAAGCTTTAGGTGGAAATCTCTATGGTAAAACTCAAGTTTCACGCGTCTTCTCCTTTCTGAAAGGCATATCATTATTTAGCGATATTTAACTATAATATCCTAATAATAATAAATTCCTTTCTGGTAATATTGTCGTCGCTAATAACCACGTGGTGGAGTCGATGCGATGTTAAAACGTCTAAACTAAAGAAAGTCTTCTATTTATTTTATTATTCCTTTTAGAATGTTTTTTACTTTATTATTTTTAGAATCAATGATTTTCTATTCAAAGAATTTTTTAAATTTAAGACAATGTGGATCTTTGAGTATTTTCTATTCTCAAAAGTGTTTATTTTATAAAAGAGTTAAAATATTTTCTATTACCTTATTATTTAATATTTATACTTTGTATAATATTTACAGAATTTACATTGCACCTAAATTTATTAGTTTTACTGAAAATTCATATTAGTACTAGTATTTTAGTTATACTAGTTATACTAGTATTAGTATGTTAAATATACACCCAACAAACATATACAAATTTATATGCAAGCTACAACATTTTTAACATTATTTTACACAATTATTATCACAAAACTCTTATCGTTTAATATTAATATTGTTCTTTTATTGCCACATCTTGATCATTTCAATAGAAAGGATAAGTGTATTTATCTTTCAAATTACCATTTTTGAAATCAACACAAACTTTCTTAACTTTCTTAACATAACATACTTTCGATCCATGATTAATTCTGTAATTCACCTTTTCACCTTTCGATGTATAGATTTGTATAGATTCGAATTAAATTACGAAGATTTATAAATCTTTTAATCCATTGTTATTTTTATAACAATGCTGCTTTCGTGAAAAATTTCCTAGATTCAAGTCCTCTTATAAGGATTTATGTATCCTTAAAACGGTGTACTTCGAATTCATCATTATTTCGACAATCCTCTCTTCCAGTGCTGTGTAAACTCAAGTTAAATCCAAAGATTTATAAATCCTTCGATCAATCATTACTTTTGCAATCCTCTCTTTTCTGAAAAGTTTCTCAGACTCAAGTTATATTAAAAGAATCTATGAATCTTTGAGATTGTAGATCTTCAATCCATCATTAATTCTGTAATCCACTCTTTCGCGAAACTTGTTTAGATTCTTATTACATCACAAGAATTTATGAATTCTTAAAATAGTACATCTTTAATCTCTACGAATACACACATACATATTATTAAAGTTTATCTTTTTACGAACAAGTTTTTACTTTTCCACTGAGTTCCACAAATAATAACTGACATTTATAGGAAGATAGTAATTGAATAGGTCAATAATTGCTAATATGTATAAATTTTCGGTAAAATTAACAAATTTAGTAACAGTAGTCGTCTAAATTATTAAATTCAAGGTACAAGTGTCGAATAGGAGAATAATCTAAAACACGAAAAGATTCTCTAATTTTTTTTTTAAGAAATATTTTAGTATGAAACAGTTGACGAAGGGAATAACCTGACAGATTCAAAGATATAAATCTTTCAAAAGTAGATGACAAAAACACATTAATTTGTAAGGAACGAGTAATATTAGTATATTTATCAGGTTAACTTAATGAGTATTAGTCCACATAAAATAATGTTATTAATATTTTTTAACTATCCAAGAAGCCAAGACGCACATTTAATTCCAAAATAAAATGAAAATATAATTTTCACGTAGAATTGCTTGACAGTGTATTTTTAAACTACTCCATAAACGATAGATAATATGGATTATCATGGTTTTCATCTCAGAACTTCATATATCTTTTCAGTCAATTTAGCTGCAAGAATTTCCTCGATATTTTTCTCATTACCATTTCTTTCCATCGTTCGATCTTCCAAAATTTTATGAAATTAAAATATTTTGTATCATTAAGTATAATAAACAATTCTTTCTCATGTTTTTTACATATAAACTGCATCAAATTCTTGAAAGAAACAGGAAAAGATATACTGATATACACGTTGGAAAATAGAAACCTATCAAATACGAAACTTTAAAATACGAAAATTTTACGAAGCTTCTTTAGATTTCTATTGCACTATAACGATTTGTTAATTTTTAAAACAGTGCAGTTCTGATCCATCGATTCTCTCGCGGAATCCTTTAAAATCCAGGTTACTGCATCTTGAAAAATGTATTTCGCAATAGATCATTGACCGGAAGAGGCGCGTTCCATCGGGGTCTGGAGGCGAAGCAATTTTGTGAAATTTCACGATGGTGTGTGCCCTGACCGCGTTTTAGCCTTGGCATTGGAAACTTTCTCCGGCGATCAAACGGTTCCAACGGTTTCAAGCCCTGTTCTGGTTGGTTTGCAACGCCGAAACTCGTTGACCCGACCGATGAATGAGAAAACGATCGGAAACGAATTTGGGCCACCGACGTTGGTTACTAATTAGCATATGAATCGATCAATGATTGTCATTGCACTACAAGCTTAAGCATTAAATATAATATTACGTTTGCTATGTTAGTCCCTTTCTGTTTTCACTTTGGGAATTTTTCTATACGATCGATCAACAATTTTCGAGTACAGCTCTGAAATGACATTTTTTGAGATCTATTTTTCTGGAATTATGTTTTTTTCGCAGATGAAACAGTGCATATGCATTAGCTAGTTGCAAAGCTTTTTATAAACTCTTACATGTATATGTTCGCTTACGTGAATGAAATCATTACTTAATTATTTATACATCGTATTTTAGTGTTGTGATCGATAGATAATTATCTTGTGAGATATTCAGTACTAATGTCAAGTTTTTGAAATTTTACAAATAACAAAGTAACGAAGAAACTGTGAAAATGAGAAAGTAATATGGCCATACACGACTTGTATGAATTCGACGTTTTAACATTTTTAAAGGGCAAAATTAAGCATTCTAATTAATTGCGTAAGTTGTGTTATATTAATATATCGCCTTATATAATAATATATTAATTACGAGGTATCTATAATATTATTATTTAGAGGGTTGAATTATTACTAAGAAACTGTTAATGATTATGATTTTTCTGATTAGAAGCAATAAAATTTTAAAGAATGAAAATTATGTTTTTATGTATACAGTTATGTGTTATATACGCGTAAAACTGTTACTACATTCATATTCATAAAATTGAGTATCATAAAGCAGAATTTACGGATGTAATATGCACATGAAGATATGTCTCCTTTATTAAAATGAAACGAAGCGTAAAATAAGAAAGTTCACATCTCATTTTCATTCATAATACATAATGTTATGCATCTCCGAGACGCAGAATTCATAGTTTACATGGTTCGTATTTCAATACGAAGTATATAAAATTACGTAGACACAAAATTAATTTACTTATTAAACAACGTAATCATCTAAAAATTCTATTTTACTTTCTATTTTATTAGAAATGAAAGAATATCGTATTAAAAATAAAACGTTTTAAAAAATTTTATAGAAAATGAAGGGATGCAAGATATGGATATGTGTTTCGTTCATTTAATAAAATTTTTGTAATTTCCACATCATTAGGCCTTCAAAATCCTTCAAATAAATGAAATTCTTTATACCTCTATGGTACCTTTAAAAAATTCCTAATAAGTTTCTTTAATAGCGAGCAGCGACAAAGTAAACTATTAAACTATTGACGATACTGACGGTAAGCTTTAAATGAGAAAAGTATAGTTTTGAGATCGTCAAAATAGAGTTATAAAGATTTTTTCGCGACTTTTCGTAGAATGAGGCATCACGTGTCTTCAAAGTAGATCCTCATATTTTTTTGATGTCGGCCTGTATAATATAACGTTTTCTTACATTTCTATTTTTCTGTGAGACAGATTTACAATTAATTTAATCAATCACTAATTTTTATTTTCTCATGTTAGGTTACCAGAGTTATCAGAGTTGGATATTATTTTAATAAAATACTGATTAATTAAATATTAATTTACCTTTGATTTATTCAATTAGATCTTTGGTCAGTTTTTTATTTGCTTTTTGAAGTTATTTTGAAATGATTGTACGTTACTTTATCTGTACAATTATTTCGTTATTTATATAAAATACATTTTTTGTTTTATTTTTTATCTGAAAAAACGGTTCCCCAAATAATTTCTCATATTATTTTCTATACTGAGGAGTTTCTTCACAGTGTTTCACGTATAGTCTTACACAGCTTGCATTATTCAATGGCAATTGAAATTAAACAACTGTTGGAGCAAATGGTGCTACGTTTTAAGATGATTTGGTTCTATTTTATTGAAATTGAAATTATTTGAAAGATAAATGAATCAAAATAAAATATACTTCAAAATGATTTTATTTAATTTTCACATAAAACAAAGTTATTTTTACTAAATAATTTCTTGTAACAATACACAAATCATAAATTGTATAAAAAATATATAAAATAACAAATTAAATGATTGAAATAACTCATTATTTGAAATTGTTATTTTCTATTTTTATTCTAAATAAAATCTGTCCAAGTCTGATACAGACATTATACTATATTGCTATAATAAATTTTATCAACTTATATGTAACTTATGCAACCATGTATCTCATATATAGTATCGTCCATAATTATTTCAAACAATACTTTATTTTACACCACATTTTATATTAAAAGCTAAGTAAAGAAGACCTTGCAATTGCTAATATATATGTCGGGTTGCCTTACGATTAGGGGTGTGTAACGAATCTTCATTTGGATTAGACATTGTTATTACGCAATAGAGAAAATATTTACTAGTACAAATATGATTGTTACAGAGTTTGGCAAGTAACCGTAGTAATTAGCTACTCGAGATGCTAATGACAATGATCTTAGGTTCAATAACGAAACCGCGGTCAACGGGATAACAAATATACTTCCTTCGTAAGTCGGACTTCCTAAATCGGACTCGTTATTAAAAACGTGAAGTATTCACTGATCGCAAAGATGCTGCTCTCTCGCTGACGAGATCGCACGAGAATGTTCCTCTCCGTCACGGTGACGCTGCAGAGGAAAGCTATGATGGGATGTGTCTCAGAGCACGAGATCATCGGATTCGTCGAGGACAAGCCTCGTTCGGAAAGTGAGGGAAATGGACGTTGTTGTTAATTGGTTAATTTCTATGTTGATGGTTACAGAAAGATGCTAGCTGCCCTTGAGAGAAAGTTGTTAGCGGGAAGCGTCGTTCGTGAGAAAAGCAGATTTCCCGTATCTTCCTGTAGTAGGTGATAGATTTAGAAACTGTTAGGATAAAGACTGTTTGTCCGTTTGAAGGACCTTAGTTAACTAAATCCTAAGATTTATAGCGGGTCCTCAGGCTAGCTGAACATGTACTATGTAGATGTATCGATATCTGGTAATCATCTTGCCCGAAGAATAGGGTCTGTATGTGGCGAGCCACGGAACAGAGACCATTGGAATGTTTACTGTCGAGTGCCGCTACAACTATTCTTTTTTAAGGAGAGCTATACAATTACTCTATACCTCTATTAGGTAGAAACGTTCATCCCGTGACCGCGGCTACGTTCGGCGACTACTTGTCGCCTCGAGCCCAAGCTCATTATCGCAAATCTCGGACAAATATAATCAGGTTAACTTATGAAGATTAAAGTATTGGGGATTTTCCAAAGAATTCCAAAGGGAAGGGCATATACAATGAATGTTATTTTAACGTAGAAATGGTATGGGTCTTATATTCATATCGAAATTCATATTCGAATATCAACCAGAAAAGGTGTCTATGGTAAATATACAGATATCGAATATAATTTGAAGTTACATAATTTAATTATTGTACATATAAAATTTATTAAGTAAAAGAAAGTTAATAAAATTCGGTATAAGATTCAGTATATGAAAATCATAAGTACATGTTTGTCGACTGTTTTTAATTTGAATGTTATATTAAGACTAAAGAGGGTTTTAAAATAAAACAGCTAAACGTGCGACGAATCTGTTATATAGATTCAAAGATATAATTGGTAAAGTTTTTTTTAGAAGCTAGAGATGCAATTATTAAGGCATTTGTTATTTAAATATTATGATGAGCGATATTTTTAGAATCATAAAAAAGGTAGAGAAATGGATGTACTTTTAAAATTAAGTAAAACGACAATTTTGGCAACCTGAGATCAATTGACAACGTATTGAGCTCTATAACTTTAGAACTGCCTGTACCAAATGGAAAATGTGACATACCGTGCTTTTTTCTATATTCTTATGTTTTTCTTTATATTTCACATAAAATTATATTTACGTATATTTTAAAAACAGATTCTACCAAATTTCATAATACAGTTCTACTTTACTGTAAGAAAAAAAAAAAAATAAATTTTTATCCCTTTTGAGAATATAAAAGGAATAAAGTTCTTTAAGAACCGTTATAATTATCAATTGAAACATAGCTGATATTAAAAACTAGAACTAAAACTCAATTCACCATTTCATTTTACGGATCCTTCTCCCAGCAGGTTCTTAAAAAATGCCCATCAACTGTCCAGGTCGTTCTAATATAATAATTACGACTGGTAGTATATTGCAATAGAAAATAGAAGAAAAGAAAGTATAGAGTAAGATGATCTATCCTATGTTAACCTTTACACAAGCTTCTCTATCGACGTGAGAAATTTTTATCGATCCTTACAAAACCTGCTTCTCGTTCATAGAGCAGTATTCAACGACATCACGGTAATAATTTGCTGATGAAGTCACCGTTAACTTCTTAGTAGCTTCGCGCAATAGGCACGCGCCAACAGAATCTCCCTCGGGCATTGAATTATTCTTATCGCTTCACTAATGATTGATCGTAATTGATACCTTCGCGTTATAATATATATCTACGGCGATTGCTAATGCAACTCGAGGAGTTGAAATGTTATCACTGAAGATGCGATATGTTACATGAAAGATAGTCGCGTGTAAACCAGTGAAATGGGAACATAATTATCCATTTCCGCTTACTTATTAGCTTGAAAAATTCCAATTTCTTGGCGCAGTAAGGTGCAAATTAATAACATTTACTGTTAATCACCAATTTGATAAGCTGTGCTAATTTATGACTAAGAAGAATTTATTAATTAGATAATGTTTTACCTATTTGTAAATGTATGTAATGTAAGCATTACATTAGTATAGGTACTTGAAAATATACACAGCATTATAAAAGTACCCGATCACTTGTAGATACCTTTCATGAAAAAATATACATTGTATGTGTGTTATAGAAAACATTTTGAAACTTTATTAATACTGTTATGAAACTGGACTCTCATGGTCATGTTGATATAGTTTGGAATATACATATACAAGCGAGCATGAGGTGTTTCTTTATATTCGACAATTTTTAAAACTCGATTTTTTCGAAAACTGAGCCTCGAATGAAAAAATTTTATTCTATATTTTCTTTTAACTTTTACATAAAACCGGACTCTGCATAGAGATTACGAATAATATAATACAAATATAAATTTTCTATAATGAATCAGAATCATCTCCACGAATAGAGATGTGATGTTAATTAATTTTTTAATATTAGCGATATTTTTTAAAGTATATATATGTATTATGTTTGAAATAATTTCAAATTATGCATAGTATAAATAAATTAAGAACCAGAATTTTTAGCTCGGTAAAATTCTTCTGGTAGAGATAATAATAACTTATTATTAGTAAGTAATAAATATTAGCACATTTTCGATAACAATTTTAAGTAATTTTCTAATATTCGTAATACTTAAAAAAAAAACATTTAATTCATGTGATAAAGCATTGAATACTTTATCTAAGGTGAAGCTATTTTGATAGATAAATTTTAATTTAATGAAAAAGCATTTTTAAATATATACAACTTTTATCTGGATGAAATTTAATTTAGCATTGTCCTGGTAATAATGTGAGATTTGGCTTACATGATATATCTTCGATGAATGTTATCTTATAATTCAAATCATAATACAAAATATTATTATAATTATATCATCTATAGTTCAGCACAATTATCGAAAGTTTTCAATAAAAATATGTATGTCCTCTCCAACATTTATTTGACCATTACCTCAATACTTGTTATTTATTATATAAATAATCGTATGGATTATTAAATAATTAAGAATTTAACTGAAGGAAAAGAAAACAAAAGTAACGTAGAAAAATAGTAATTAACATTTCAGTAGTGCAACAATAATACGGTAATGTTCAGCAGAGAAAAAGAAATAGGAAAGGAGGGTACCGGTGAAAGTACAGACAATACGTACCGGAACAGTGAGCAAGGTCACTTCCGGTGTCCTCTGTGAGTCTCTGACGATAGCAGTCAAGGCCGTAATTGCAGCCATATTCGAAAGGGCAAGGGCAACGAGGCTCGCTGCAAGGTGAGCCGTGGAAAAGCTGGAATTTGTCTTGCTCGACGATGTTGCAAGTGTCGCGACAACACCCAACGCTCCTGCGACAAGGGCACCTACACCTGCCCACAGTCCTGCACCAGAACCGCCTAACGCAGCGCCATGGACCAGCACCAGGATACCGAATACTACGAGGACTACACCTGAGAAACATTAAAATGGATTTATATTATAACGTGTTTTAGGATGATAACATTTAAAATATGATTCAATTTAGTTTTAATATATAAATGTAAATCATATATAGGGTTATATAAGTATAAGATTACAATTACTTAAGTTTAAAATACCAATTAAAAAACATGAAGTATACGAGACTCTGATTTTAAAGGTAAATTAAAGAAAAATATTTTCTTTAATTTTTTAAATGTGTAAAATTTTAAACGTAGTCTTAAAAATTAGAAAGGAATCTATATTATTACGATATTTGAAAAGTTTAGAAAACCTTTTATTGCAAAGAATTATACATATACATGGTTATCTTCGTTTTTTTTCATTTTAGAATTTGATCCTTCTAAAACATAGTAATCAACTTTTTGAAACATTTTTAAATCAGTTATGATTCACAATGCAATGTGAAAGATAAAATGAGTGTCTTCTTAAAATATATGAAATTGGTTTAAGAACTCTCTTTTTCTACAATGAAATTCACTTTTGTCTTTTATACAAATAACAGAGTACATATGAACATTGAAATAATTGTATTCATTAAAGTGTCGCCAGAGAATATCGAATAACAATGAATTGTAGCGCTACAATTCTCTACGGTTTGCAAACCCGCGGAAAGAGTTACACAAGTATGACTTTCTAAGTGAAATGTTTTCACTTTTACGCCGATTTCTATGCAGTTTGGAGAAATGTATGCTCGGCCGGTCAATGGAAATTCGTGTATTTTTCATGTATAGAAATCCAAACCAATCAAGATACTACGCGAAAGTGGAAACCGCATCATAGCATGCTCGACTTACTTGTTTATGTACTATATGATAATTTCAAAAATATTTTTGCTTTCTTATCGTAAGTAAATGTTTTCTAATGCTATTACGGACTCGATGATCAGAATATCAAGTAATCAAAAATTTAAAGATGGGCCCTTGCAAGAAAAATTGAGAAACAAGAACAGAATGTTAAAGAAATTATTACATTCGCATTCAAAAGCTTTGGTGCTCTTTAATACTAATATTTATAAAATAGTTCAAACTAAATGATCTGCCTCTTATTTAATATAAGAAAAAATGATGAAATATATGGAATAGATAATATTTCTGAAAAATTCGATTCGAAAGCATATTGTGATCAATTCGGATAAGTCCTAGGCTTGATAAAAATATAGATCTTTTGTGATTGTATGTAATAAATTGTTCATATTTAAATAAACTACAGGTTACATTATTATTATCTTCTTTATTATATTATTATTTAAATAAATACAGAATTACATAAGGAAGAAATAAATACTGTAATATCTGTTGTTTAATTTTTGTCATTTTTCTACCAATAATTATTAAGGGAATAAATGCTGCTGATGAATAAAAATTAATGTAAAAATTGCTTGTTAAAAATTATCTCCATGCATGAAGATTACTTTGTTCTGTTTATAAATTATTTATTCATTTTTCCTACAAGTTGATTATATTAATATTTGAAACTTCAAAAATTAATTAATCTGATTGAAAGACATTTTGAAATATTCCTCCTAACAAAGATAAACTACTTAAAATAATTACCGTGCTTGCTATTTGCAAAATAAAGTATTAATTGTAAAAATATAGTATATTTAGTACGTTACAGCATTTCTGGTGTAATTTCTGTGATATGAACGATTTTGAGAACTAGATTTTCCAGCAAATAATTCCCTAATTGAGTGATATAAATATGTATCATTAAACTAAAAATTAAGCAGAGTACATGTTAAACTAATTTTATAACTGTATTTTGTACTGTATTTCCATAATTTTGTTTTTGATTCTCTTTCTCTCTTTCCTTCTCTCTCTCTTTCTCTATTTGCATTTCATTCATTAACATATTCAGATTTTTTGATCGAGATATCTTTCTTCCTCATTTCGTAGCGATCAATATGGATTATTATATCATCAAGGATGATGAGGAACAAATGAACTTGTACTTATATGTGTATTTACATAAAATTAAATAACTGATCGCTATTAAGGATCACGTTTAATTAATCTGGAATTCGCTATTTGTTGATATTGAAACGGCTGGCAAACACGTTTGTTGTGAATTTGTAATGTTATTACATAATTGGATTAATTCCAATGAAACAGGTTCTTTCAGTCATTCAGATTTTAATCGATTTTCGACTATCAAAGTTATCTTGTTATTATTCAAGTATGTAAATAATACACAAATAATATGTCATTGTTGAAAATTAGATTTGTTAGAAAAGATTACTGATTGTATTTTATTTTATAATATATTGTATGTAATATTGAATTAATTATTCGTTTTTTAATAAACTTTGATGTTAACATTATTTACAAACGTCTAATTAACTTTCTAAGCAATATTATCTTGTCTAAATGGCTAATCATTGCAGAAATTTATTTAAGAACCTGAGATAGAACTGTTGATAAAAGAAAAAGCTACTACTTTATTGCTGATAAAATTAAATATTTAGTTTTCTAATGTAAAATTTGCATATAATACAGCGAAGGAAATTTAATATTTTTGTAGAAAATAAGAATGATAACAGTACTGAATAACATGTTTATTAAATTTATTATCTACTTAATTATATTATTAATTTAAGAAATCTTGGAATAATTATCGAAATAATACATGTATAAAAAATTATATTCAAACGTAGATTCTATTATAGTGGATATCAAATACGCCTCTCAAGTATGTCTACTTTCCCTTGCTATACGCGCGCCGTTTAATTATTTAATATCTTATATTATTATTCTCTAATATCTTATTCGTATGTCACTTACGTTGCATGATCCTTTGGAACAAATTTTTACTGTACGTATACTGGTATCATTTTGAAAATTGCTTTGCATAAAATATAGAATATATAATTTGTCAATTTTTATATTACATATTACGTAGGAAATATGTAATATATCGTATAGAAATGCTTATATGTAATTCAATTAGTTGTATATACTATAACGAGTTTTATTTCTGTTCTTTTCTACAATTCTACAATATAGGATTTAAAAACACATTTCTTGTACCTTGAAGATTTTATAGATTGTTATAGAACAGTTTTCAGATTATTGTTTCGTGTAATAATCAGAAAGTAAAATAAGATGAAATATTCAATATCAATTTGATATGATACTAATTATATATTTGATACCATTGAATAAAATTTTCTGTAACGCGTTCCAATCTATTTTGTTATCACAGAATTCAATAATTCCAGAAGTTACTTTCTGAAATCAATCACCAAAGTGTGCCTTCTGCAAATTTATCATACTCTTTAAATAAACATTGATATACTGATAAATCTCTAAAAGTAAAACTACGTTTATAATACATTATTACTTTATCCAGAATAATTATACGCTTTCACGAAAGTATTTCAACACTTATCGCAAAGAACTGTTATGTTCATATTGTATGTTGAAAATCATTAACATTATAAGATGCCACTATCAGTATTATATCGAATAAATTTGAAACCAATTTAGAAATATACGTAGAAGTTACAAGATATTCATTGTGAACATGCATTTAGTAAAAACTTAGTATACAAGATGAAACTACCTTAAGCAGATAATAAGTATTAAATATGGTCCCGCTGAATATTGATGCTTATTAATATAATGGATAATGTTATTGAACGTTTAAATACTTTTCTAATCTCTGTGAAATAACTGTTTGGTATTCACAAACAGGAAGCAACTTCCGATGTCGATAACGTTTTGATATGTTGTTAAGATGGGGACCGCTAATTATTAAAAGGTTATTATCAAAAAAAGTTTATACAAAAGTAGATAGTTTTCCGCACACCATTTATATTTAATAGAGCGTGAATAACCGAGACCTTTTTTCCTAGGTAACCCAGGTAATCTAGATTTAACCCAGATATAACTTAAACTCATTTCGAATTAAATTAAAATTAGATTTGGGTCAGGTTAGATCAGACATTTTTTGAGGTGGAAATCGCTCCTTCGCCTATCCTTTTACTTATGGATATCAAAATACAAAATAAGTTTAAAATAAACTTTTTTTGATAATAACTTTTTAATAAGCGGTGACCCGCAACTATATGAAACCTTTATAAAACTACCCAAGGTGATGACCTCGGCAACATATTAAAAAATATCATTTAATTGCCATATATATATATCCCCAGATTTGTTTCAAATTTTACGAATATAATCATGATAGGCGAGTTTGCCATTTATAGCCAATACCAATTAAAAATCCAAAATGTTTCGTATAGCACATGTACGTATAATAACACACATATATCCTTAAACGTGTCTATAGGTATGCGAATATTTTTTTCAGCCTGTGTATTTTAACCTGACCATATATGAAGTATGAAATAATTTTTGAAGTAATTACTCATAAATATGTCAAAAATAGACTTACCAAGTAGCAACTGTCCGCAAGAAGTGAACATCAGAAGATTCGAATCATCTTTAGGCTCCGTACTCCTCAGTTTCTGTCGATCATCCGGATGTTGTTGTGTTCGTGGTTGTTGTTGTCGTTGTTGTTTCTCAGAGATAAGGATCTCCTTCGAGTGCTTTGACTCCAAACAACTCTCCGGCTTCGAATCCGATGCGCACGACTCCTTCGAGTCCTTCGAATTACTCGAATCCTGACTTCTGACCGTCGAATCAAGCGCAATCGTCGCGTTCTCCATGCTTCTTCTTCTTTCTCCCGTTAGAGGCGTTTTAATGCATCACTATACACACCTGTTCCTTCCTGTTTCTTTACCATGCAGCGTTCCAGGAACGTTTAGTTATTTGCTCTTGTCTCTCATGAGTTTCCTTTTTTATTTAACTCTCTTTTTTCTCTTTTTCTCTCTTCTAATATTTTTCTTCGTGTCTTGTATAAAATATTTGTATTTTGTTTAATCTTTTATATCTCGTATATTTGTTTAAAACAATCTAAGAACAGTTACTATATTTCTCTTGTTAGTTTTATTTTAATAAGCATTTATTATAAATTGTGTACGAGTTAGGGTTAAAATAACATTTTTAGGAGGAATCGTCGCTTTTTTCGTTTGGTTTTGCTTCGAAGCGACTCTTTGTATTGTGCGATCAGGTAAAGGTCAATAGACGCCGAGGTCGCTGATCCGGTTAACACACTCCGTTGAATCCGAATGATCTGTAAATTAAGCAAGCAACAACTGTGTTAATAATCATTCAACAGTATGGAAGTTGCGGTAAGAGGAACGTTCGATTTCTACCGAGGATTAGTTATATCATGGCGTAATATTTTATTGAAATATACTTTCAGTATAAAACAGTAAAGAACGAGATAGTGAAATCAACTTAGTTTCCATCAGCAAGGAGAAATGATCTCGTATACAAAAAATTATAAGAACAACATTAAGTTGCTATTTAAAAAGAACTTCAATATAAAATATTAAGTTGCTGCATATGAAATATCTTTTATTTGAAGTTTGGATTTGACGAACTAATATTACCTATTAAATTTTATCCTATTGTCAGTTAACAGTACATTACGGAAGAGTAAATTTATTATATACCACGTATATTCAATGTTAAAAAGATTTATAGAAATAAAATCTCATTATTAGAATATTCGGTTAATTTTCCTATATGAAGAAAAGTATCGTGGCAGCTGCTAGAAAAGTCCTCTAGCTTGTCTAAGCAATTTTTTGATGCAATGATGAATTTATTAAAACAACTAAAATAATTTCATTCCAAGAATTTGTTAATCCTAGAATCGGTAATTCTCATAAATCTAGAACAATGAAACTAGTTATATGTACATATACATACGAAGAAAATCTAAACAAGAAGACACCTTTGTCATACCGAATTAGATAATCGTTCAATTAATAATATAAATTAAGTTACTCATATTAGCCTAATCTTTTTAGTCTAATTTGAAATATCTAATTGTTTTACCTCTTTTTTAAAATTTAGTTTTAAAATATAAATTTTTGTGTGTCTTCTTTATTAGAATTTAATTGGAATTTCAAAGATCTTTCAGATATTTCTCTTGCACTATTAACTCGCTATTTATAAAATTAATAATTCATGTTTCAAGGAAATAATTGCTGCAAAGTAGATGATTCTAGAATCATATATAGCGGAGAAAAGAATTTTTTTCTTTTATTTTTATCTTTGTATTCGCTGGTAATAATTAGAGCTATTTTCGTATTTAGTTGTAAAAAAAGTTTTTCAAATATTTCTATTTCATCTTTAACTTATATGTAAACATTCTTAACATTTAAGGCAATTAAAATAATTTATCTACGAATGAATTAACAATTGCGAATCATTTTGTTTTATTAGGTAATCACGAAATTTTTTTTTAAACGATCTCCTAATCTCATTTCTAATAAAGAATATATTTGTTTAATTTACTTTAACAATGTATTATTTCCATTATTTTTACTTTCATATTTTGTTATTTGTATTATCATTATAATGCCAAGGATGTGTGAAGTTCAACCTTATCGATATTCAATATTTAATCTAAAATTGTACGTTCATTGCTATTCCTTATCTGATTCATCAGTTTCTCAATTTTTCTTAACATAAGAATTTACATAAAGTTAAATGAACGAAAGAAATAACAACGAACGTAAAATTTTAAATTAAATTTTGAAATCGATTTGACCGGGCCTGATAAGGTTAATGCTAAACGTCTTCTTGTTTTGCCAAAATGAAAGCGTGAGATGGCACAGAAATCAAATATAAAAATTCAAAGGCAATAATAGGGCTAACGCTTCTCTAATGCGATGACTCGTATTTTAATAAAAGAGAGATAAAGAATAATTGAGACAAACTGGAAAACTTTCTCGGCAAGCGAAACAACGATATTGCATGATATTACTTAATAAAACGCAATGGAACGCGTCCTTTCGTTTTTCAACATCGTCTCTGGCGATAGCTCAATAAACTCGGCATCGTTGTTACCTGAAACGCATCGTAAATCGATCCTCTTACGTTTGTTGGCTAAGAAAAATACCACGCAGTGCTCAATGTCTGTAAATCAAGTACAGTTAAGACGATCAACCCGGAAAAATTCTATACTTCGTCATGTGCAGCGACCTTGAAGTAACATGAATTCGACCTTCTTCCATAGACGAAAGAAGAGATGAAATTAGAAATATTCGTTCATTTTTTTTATTCAATTCATCGGTTTCCATGTAAATGGATTACGTGTACGATTTTGGAACTTATTTATTCGAGTCTTGAAAATACGTATATAATTTTACTAATCCCAGTCTATTTGAAATATAATTTTTACACCTTTTATCTGCATACTAATAAAGAATAAGGAAATTTGATAAAATATCCAAGAAATTTAATAACGAATACAATACGCTGCTTTGAGGAAACAAATATATACAACATCGTCACTAGTTAGACTAATAACCTCGCAGTCCATGCAACGTAAAACGTAGACGTAGAAGAAGGAGAAGAAGAAGATGAAGTTAATGATTATTAACGAAAATTATTAGAAAATTTTAACAATATTGCACTTTATTGTACATGATACGATAGTTTTAATTTTTGTTTAGAAAGAATTTTCATCAGTCGTGACAAGATGTATTACTATAGCAGTTGTTGTTAATATATTAAAGTTTGCATTAAAATAAAAATTTTATATATATATACACATAATATATAGTATACTATCTTAATATGTTGTATCTTTATAGTTTTTCGAGTTCTGAATTTATCTTGTACTTAATAAAATAGTTTGCGTATGATTTTGAGAATCTCGTTGTTAATTGATATTTAGATGCAATAAAATACAGCTGGCAATAATATTGAATTTTTGAACATATATACAAATGCAACTTTTGTTGTGTTTATATCAATGTTCACTACCTCTTTATTTATTCAATTATCGTACTCTTATTTATTTCACGCATTTGCTGTTAAATGTCTGATATTCAATAATAAAAGCGAACAATTTACGTGGCTCGTACCCGTCGAACAACTCTCTCTTACAAACTAATTTTACTATCAACCAGGTAACACTTAAATATTCTCTATTTACACAATTCACCCACAATCAAACTTCCGTATTTCACGTGATTAATTAACCAATTAACTATTTCCAACCTACTTAACGCTTTTGGCATAATACACGCGTAAATTCATTCGTAAAATTTTAGAAAACATTGCGTCGTTGAACGACGTTGTTCCACGATGGATATTTCACGGTAGACGAAACCGGCGGCGGCGTGTACGGTAAATTTCTGACCGGAAAAGGATCCTCGGCGCAAGCACGATGGCCGAAGAATCGCAATGAATTGCGAGCAAGCACGCAACAGAGGCCTCGCTGCTAAATGGTGCAATTGTTACAAGCAGTGGAATATGAATCGGTCAACAGAATAGTGATTTTTCACCTGTTCGTGGCCATAATATCATCGGACAACGCGAACAAGAACTTTCACACGTAAACGCACAGCTTTACAGTTATGTACATTGTTAGCTATGCGCTTGTTTTGCTTTATGCTGTCGGATGGCACAATCCACTATTGGATTGAGTCGTTGCATTAATTTGAATGCGAAATACTCGTATGTAATTGCAGTGTAATTATTTGCACGGAATGCAGTGGAATATTTGATGAGATTGGATCGAGACTCTGACAAAGAGAAATTGAAATCGAAACAAAAAAGGAAGTTTTCCATTGTATATTAAAATTAGCTTATAAGATTACAAGTGTTGGGATACTTTGGTCGATCTGTAGTAGTAATATACAGTGGTACGCGAAAGTATTTGAACACTTACAATAGAAAACTTTTATGTTCATATTGTGTGTCTTATATAAGACGCTTTGAAATTTTATTAAGACTGTAATAAGATACGACTAAAAGAAAGCAGTTTGAAAACGTGTATAAGCAAGTTACAAGATATTTACACATATTGGAAGCATATATTTAGTATAACAATTAGTATAGAGCACGATTAGGCATCTTAAGCGTACAAAAGTAATTAAGTATTATAATAGAATAAATAGTTTTGTGCTCTCTGTGAGATATAATATTGTACTTGTACTAAATATCTTGTCATTTCTATGTACATGTATACGTATATTCCCAGAATTGTTTCAAACTCTACCAATATAGTCATGATAGTCGAGTTTCATAACAGTGCTAATGAAATTTCATAATGTTTCGCACAACATACATACTATGTTCATAACAGGTGCCTATAAGTTTCGAATGTTTTCTGCACCGAGGATTTGGATTGTTTATAATATATATGGGAGTGCTTGTAATATAACATTAGACTGATATAAATTATTTTATTATTTATTATTTATAACACTGATTAGTATTTTTGCATTAAATTACATGAATTTCAAAATTGCTACGTTATTTTATTACTTTTCTCAAATTAACTGTTGTTGTAACTTTTTTAATCGATTCTTTACAGTCGCATCAATCACTATAATAACTTATTAGCCACTTAGTTGAGATTATAGATTAAGTTTTATAATTTTTGGGAAAGATCAATCCGTTGTAAAAATTTTAGCAATTTTAATGTTTGATTAAAAGTTTGTAAGATACCTTTAAGCAGTAGAACATTTTTAATTCAAAGGAAAAAACAAGTTTTTTATTCGACAACCTGTATTTCCAACTTTAATGTTTTAAGAAGTAAGTAAATGTTGCGTGATAAAATATGTATTTTAGTATATTGTTATCTTCAAAAATAAATAAATTTTGCGCGATAAAATATGTATTCCAATATATTATTATTTAATTTCGAAAAATGTAATGGAGATAGATATTAATTCAAACACAACCTTCATAGAAGTTCGAAATTAGTTCGAAAGAAGTTATACGGCAATTTCCATTGAAAGAGTAAGATTTTCATTATAATCATCCTTCACATATTCATGTAACTCTTTCCGTGAAGTACGAAAAAGAAACTGGCTTTGCAAATTTATTAGGAGTATTTATCACGCGTAGAAAATGATTTACGTACAAGTGTAAATCTAGCCTAAAATATTTTACACAGATCTTCCATCTAATTAGACGAAAAGTCGTTCAAATTATACTTCAAACCATTTTTACATATAATCTCATTGTTAAGTTAAAGAAAATGATTTATACGCAATTAAGGATTCTTCTAAGAATAGCATACGTACATTTTTCACTAAATTATCGCAAAAAAAAAAAAAAGAAGATTGTCCAATGGTCGAAGCAATTATGTTTCAAGTCATTTCGCGTAGTTTATTGTCGAACTATAATAAATTATTCATACATAGATACATATCTTTCGCAGAATAATTTATACAGACCTTTCACCAAATTATAAGGAAAATTGTACCAGAACTAAATCCACTATTCTTAAATTACCTTTTCCATTACCGGGGATCCACCAACAATAAATCTTGTCTTTTAAACTCGATAAAGATCTTCCCTCGATTTAAGAAACTTTCTTCGATCAGCAAACCTGCTATATCTCGAATATCTCACGCGATCTTGTTGCTTAGCTTAAACATTTATCAATTATCTACGGTTGTATTATCTCTTCCCTTGAAGATTTTGAGGGTAAATTATTTTCATAAAAATTCATGACAAACTTTCTCTAAATAATATAATAAATGCCTCTTATATACAAAGTTACAACGTATCTGAAAATTGAAATTTTATAGGATTTCTCAATCAAACAAAATCTTTTGATCATAACGATATCCCTGTTTAATTTTCTAAAGATTCAATAGTACATTTTCTTTCTTGATACAGTTCATTAAAAATTTATATTAGATCGCAAGAAACATTTTATGAATGTGGATTTCTAATTCGAAAAAAATTCTTTTCATATCTAATTTATTATATCACAAAATCAAATCTTACAGTTGAATAACTTCTTCAGATCACTTCAAACATGGAATACTTTCTATGTCGGCTTATAAACGTTTTCTACTGTGAATCTATCATGCTGTCAAAATTAATATATTGTACAATTTTTTATTGTATTGTTATTTCTTAATTTTACAAAACTCTATCTAACCTAATTATTAATGACTCATTAAAATTTCCTTACAACAACTTTCGTAAGTAAATTATACTTACTACAATAACACACTAAACCTTCTTATAGTAATTTACTTAAACAAGAATTTGTCAATGATTAATAACTTCATTAACTTCTCAAACCTGTAAATTTCTCCTTTCACAATTCACTAAAAAAATAAATATCATATTTATAATCCATAAACTTACTGCCTGTTGAAATGAATATTTCACACAATCCCATTATCTGGTTTAACAAAACCTTCCTAATGATAAACCTTTTCAATATAATTCACTAGATCACAATAAGACAACATCTTTTTCTTTATTATTCAACAGTCTACATAGTTGTTAAAATCAAAATTATAAAAGAAAATCTATCTTATCATTAAACCATCTAAAAGTTAGAACTAAAATTTGATACAATCTAATTTTTTGGTTGAAACGTTCCCAAAAATCAAAGATCTCTTCTATTTTACAATTTTCTCTTTTAAAGTAAGCGACAATTCTATTTTCTCTGTCAGAACAATCCTCCGAATCATCCCCCAATCAAATATCTTTCTGCACCAAATTAACTATCGCACGATTCTGTCACCTTCGAACTCAGCCTCGGATAAAATCGTCCAATCTTCGCAAACGAAGCATTTCTTCGTCAGAAAAATCTCTCACTATCTGGTGAACGACTCGTCAAACGATTCATCAAAACGCGACAACATCAGAAACATGGAAATTGTCGCTGCATTTGGAAGTTTCGGACTGTCAGCTAATAGAAAAGCATCTATTTTTTTTTCGAATGTTAAAATTGGAAAATTGAATTCTAGCGACGAAATGCCGTGTTCCAGAACACTGTGCGCTCGTAGATTGCAGACGAGGACGCAGAAGGCTCGCGAATGAACGTACCAGGTCGACGTAGCTCGTCGCAGTTCCTCCTTGTCATCACATGATCCGCCGCAAGGGATCGTAACACACTTCACTGATCGAACGTCACGCACTTATATGTTACGGTTACACCTGGTCCAGATCGCGGTCAGACACTAGGAACGAAAAGGCAAAAGACACTTGTGCAAAGTAAGTTCGACTTGTGATACTCTTGTACGACCGGCTTCTCGTACATCCGATCGGTGACTGGAGCGTGTTGGCTCGCACGGCACAGTTCGCGACTACTACTCTCCTCGCGCCTTTCTCCGTCTCTCTTTCTTCCTTTGCATCAAGGTGTAACACCGATGATCACCCCTCTACCTTTCCGACCCTCTCTCCGTAGAATAGCCGTCGTTCTTTCCACCGTGGAACACCCCGAAAATTGCTCAACGACCGATCAGCGATCCTTACGCGCTAGGTAAATCGCGACTAACGCGCGCGCCGGATTACCGTGGGAATCGAAGGGTTCCGGCTGTAAAGCTTGCTTTTCATTCTAATTACGCTTGTAATTAGACTAAGGATGTCTGTGAGTTCTTTATGGAATTTAAGAGTGAAACGCTCTACGTATAACATGTATAAATATGTAAAATATTTAGAGTAGAGTACTTAAGATATTTGGACGAAACAAATCGCTATTTTCATTTCATTTCTTTAACTGAGTACACAAAGATATGAAATTGCATAAGAATCCGTTTATCCTAACCATTATATAGCGAAGCGTGTAGTTTGAGATTAAACGGACATTTTTCGGCTCGCCTGATACAAATCGATTGATTTGATTCTGTGTTGAAAATTCTCGAGAATTCCTTGGTTTTTAGCGATCTGCAAATAAAAATAGAGAAAGTGGAAGAGATACAGGGTAAGATTTGTGTCCGTAATATTGGTGTTCTACTGTGGCTACAATTAAAAGAATTTAATGAAAAATAGTAATTTTTGATCTATTATTTACCTGATTTGTTACTTATCAATGGTCGATGATATTGATATGTTGTAAACATTCGTTGCTTTTTTTAGTTCCTCCTTTCTTAAAAGTTCCTTATTCAGGTCAGAGGAGAACGCGTACAAATAATATTATAAATTCTACAATTTGAGGAAATTCTATACTGTAATAAAAATATTTGTACGTTCTAAAATATTAAACTTGCTGCACTCGTTGAATTTTTGCATCTTTTGTTTAAATGCATAAAAATTTCAATGCACTCACTTTAACTGTGATATTAGACATATCAACAATGATTCTTTTATTTTATCTTCAGTCTTAGAAACCTTTTAAATGATAGGAAAATGCGACAGAGTTGCTAATGATTCAAAGAAGTAGGGATAAAACACGTTGTTATACATATTTATAAAAAATTGGAAATCTATAATAAAATCTTCTAAGCACAGTTGTTTTAATCAAATTTTGTATTTATCTTAGTTGTGCGAAAAATTATATCCCGACTTCGTTGAAACTATTACAATTATCGTAATTAAAGATCTTAGTTGATCTTGGTAAATTTTTACTGATAATTTTCGTTTTTCAATATTTTAAATTTTCAATCTTTAATTTATGTTTCCCCATTTAGATCGACGAACTTTGTCGAAAACTTTATCGAGTTATGTAATAATCTGAACTAGTACAAGAAAAGTAAACTAGAATTCAATGTTGATCTACGGTTTGGATACGCAACCTGGATCTTTACGTAATATCGGAAACTATTTCTTACGTAGAATTCCTATATAGAAAAGGAAACTAGACATTGGGCTAAGAAACTTCATTTTTATTGGTACTAATTTTAACATTTACTCTGCTAAAGGTGACTATAGTCTTTCATTATTCAACGCTAGCTGAATGCGAAGGGTGTATCTCGTAGTAAAGAAAAGGTTAAGGTCTTAACTCTATGTTGTGATGTAATATGGTTCTAGATTCTTCAGTCGCTGAATGCCATGCATTATTTGTCATGGTGTTCGTTCGAATTAATATATTATTTTTCTGAAAGTTCTTTCGTTCACGGATTTTTATAAATTTTATAAATTCTATATACGTTTCTAAATTATTATAAATTTTACGAATCTAACAATCTATATTTCTTAAATTGTTTTTAATTAATATCGAGAATGAGTTTCCTTAATAAAATTCTATACAATTTATTTTTGGAATTTAAGTCCGATTACCGATAAATTTTTAAATCTTTAAATTCAAATATTTTTTAAATATCTAGAAATTTTTAGAAACACGTAAATTTCGACTCGGTCCAAAGATTTGGTGATCATGATTAAAACTTTAATGTGTAGGAATGCCTTCCTACTTCTTAATAATGGTCGATGCATCAGAAATCCACGATTAGGTATTGTACGTTTAAAGGAGAGAAATTTATAAGAGAAAGTTTATCGTTGTCGGCATCTGTTAATAGATTTTAACATTAACTTTCGAAGGCTATATTTCCTTAGAATATTTTTATCGTTAAAACTTTTATCCACTTAATCATTTACATCTTTATCATTTTCTATTTCCTCCACTTTTCTATGAAATATTCCTCTATTTGCAATTTTTGGAAAAAGTATATAAAAAGTATACAGTTATGTATATATTGTTTAAAGTAATCATTGCTGTAAAAGTTTATGATAATAATTGATTAAAGTAGCATTTAGAGCTTTTTAAAACGACGGACATCACTTCCTTCCTCCGCTTTGCTGGTTTAAGTAAATTATATTTTTCATAGTGAAATCGAAGAACTAAATTACTGTTACGATATAATTTATTGACAATGATTAATCAAATTTTTAATATAATTTTATTTTGTTAAATTTGCATATTTACTTTCTACGTTTCTCCTCCGCTTTTTTCTTTGTCTTTCATATTCTTTTTAATACGAATCTATTTACGAGCCTTTTTGTATCAATTCGATTTTCATGATTTATACGTATTTTTTCTACGTTGAGATATTGAAAATGAAGTTAAACAAGAAATAAACTATTATTAACAAAAGATAAGATGAAAAAGGAAACGGAAATTAATTACTATAATCTCAAAGAATGAAACAACTTTTTAATAACCATGACTGCATACGATTGGAATGATTACAAGGCAGTTGTAATAATCGAGGATCACAAGTCCCGAATTAAACTTAATAATAGTAATTGCATGTTATCGCTAAGCTATTCGGCCAAGAATCTTAATATCTCGAAATTAAGTATTTCGAATAAGTCCAGAAAGCAACCACGATGAAAATTTTTTTCTTCGATGTATATATATAACACGTATTTTAGATATTAATATAGTATTTATATTGCGTATATCAATATCTACTAATTGAAAAAAAGTTGTGAAAATTGTATATTAATAACAAAGTTAGAATCACTCAATGTACGGTAATTAATAAAATGCAGATATTCATGCAAATTTAGACTTTTATAGATTTCATTAAAGAAATAGAATTTAAGTAGAGACCTTTTTCATCCTGTAAATTTTACAATAAGTACTTTACTTTAAATATTTTATACATTCTTGTGCACTATTTGTATTTTGTATATTTTTCTAAATGAAATTTTCCATAAATGCATAAATATCCATAATCTAATAATTAATAAATAATATCTCTTAGTGTATTAACATTAACGTGTTTTATCAGAAATTATCAATAACTTCCTTTAATACCCTGAAATAATTTTTGATTATTTATTTATTATTTACGTTAAGAGAATAAAATAAAACTAAAAATATAAAATAAAAATAAAAACGTAAATAAAATAAAATAAGAAATAGTGGTTTAGAGGATATGATATGAATGAGATACATTTTTTCATGAAAGCATATAAGCAGGTGTAATATATTATAAAATAAAATTATCATTACCTATATAAATTAATCAAAACTTAGTTATGAATCTTTTATTTACATTTTTACCTTGTATTCGGATACTGTAAATATTTACTGTTATATCTAATTCTACTCAATCATAAGAAATTAATGAGGTGTGATTTACTACAATACAACATTGTATTATATATAAATATTATGTATAAATATTGTATTCTGTATAAATGTATAAACATTTATTTAGAAGGAGAATCCTTTTTGCTAAGGAACGCTTCAAACGAGAATATCAAGTATCAAATTCAAATAAACAATAATAGTAATAAGTAACGAATGTATATTTAATAATATAATTAATTATAGAAACGCAATTTCGAATATCAAAATAGAAAGATGTATATTATCTTAAATATTCTATACCGTACGTGTTACAATCGCCAGATTAATCCGCTAAAAACCATAAAATAATACATAAAGATTTCATAAACGTAACATTATTGGACAACGTAATCTAATTTGCATATTTTTTAATCAAAGATATATAGAAAACGTATTAATAGTTCTTAATAATCCACTATACAAATCACAAAACCCATCAGGCACTAAAAAAAAAAAAAAAGGAAAGTAAAAGAAACAATTGATCGCAGTACCACTAACAGCGCAATTTCTTTAAATTTTATAAAATTGTAAAATTTAAGCGAAAGAGGAAATAATGACGGAAAAAATACTATGCAAATCATTCAAATTCCCTTTCGTAATCACAATATTGCGAAACGGAATTGAATGATATAAATTAATTGAAAGAAAAAGTTAATGTATAATATATAAGATTAAACAAAGAATAAAGAAACAAATAAATGTTCTAAACATACAATTCACATTAAGCTTGTTTTCTGTTGCTCGTTTCTGCAACAGGGAGTTCAGCTATTATGTTACATGGGAGTTGGTATGCACGTGGTTGCGACATTTTTAATAAATGTCAATTGCATGGGATAAGAGTCGTTTGAATGACAATGCGAGGCGGTGTATTGTCTCAATCGAGTCATCGATCATTGTACCGGCTGAAAATCAATTCGCTATGACGTTTCACCTCGCACCTGCCCGTTAAAAAGTACTAGAAACCATTGCAGTTTTTGTAAAAAGTACTAGAAATTATTGCAACTTTTTGTGTCATCCTAAAAATACCACTTCTAATTAATTTTCTCGCATTATTGAACTAATAGAACAATTCACTGTTGATAATTTGGTAATGGTACAACGCGGAAATAAGAACATTTGGCTTAAAATAATCATTGAAATTGTTGCACGAAATATGGAAATATGGAATGATCGATTTAGACGAAATTAATTTTTAATTGATTGAATATTAATCGATTAACGTCAATCGATTTCTTTCTTTGATACTTTTTTACTGTACTAATTGTAGGAAAATAAATAACTCAATATATAGGTAATGCTGTAAAAAGAGAAAAAATTTTTGTGATATATTGTTATCGTTAAAATTTAGTGATATGTGACTATAATTAAAATGAGAATTAGTGATAATTTTGGCTTACTATTATTCAGTTGTCACATATAGAATGTCGATTTTGTTTACAGATTGTTGCGTATTTCTTAACAATTTTATGTACGGCTCAATACTAACAATAAGTTTATTGCTTTGATAATCGAAAGTTTCTTAACTTTTGTATAAGCTCTTTATTAAATTTGAAAACTTTTTAGCTCTGATTTTAGCTTTATCTCTAGAATGCATTTTTTAAACTTTAAATGTGCGTTTTAAACTATGGTATATGAAATCTTTTCAATTGAGAATCATTTTTCTAAAACTGTTTTATTTAGACCGTTTTCTATCTTTTCAAACTGTTTCTATCCAATTATTTAAATTCCCATCTAATTATCTAATTATTTACGATACCTACTTCTTTCATAAGACTTCTTTGACCAATGCAATTAACAGTGCAATTAGCAATGCAGATAGCAATGCAGATAGCAATGTAGATTAATATAACTGTACAGAATCCCTTAAAGTATAATAATTGTATTTAAAACAAATTAAAACTGTGCTGTAAGGGTATACTAATCACGATTCTAAACACAGTTGTTAATTTATTTTTATATTTTATTATTAAAAAATTAATTCAATCTGTATAAATATGATAGTCGAGTAAACACGGAGTGCACTGTTAACCTAGTTGAAAGAGTGCAATGATTTCTAGATTGATTTTTGAAATCAAAAATAAATTTATTTTAAACTATGAAGAGTAACTGTAATATAGAGATTATAATTTGTAGGTAATATTTCAGTTCTATTAGAATTCCTCCTTTTTTAATTTGGAGTTAAGAATATTTAATAAATACTTAATAAATATTTAATAAACGTTGTTGTCTAAACTATTTAAAAGGAACGAATCATTGAAACGGTTCAAAATGTAGAGACAAAAATCACAAATCGAACATTTTTTATTGTCAAACGTACACGACACTATAAAATACAGACGTGATGTCGCACTCTTTTTCTTGTTATTGTACGACATGCCTTTTTATCCTTTGTTCTGCGTGTGTCTAAAGAGAAGATACTTATTACCATAAAATATATTTTGATTTTGTAAAAAGCTATGTACTACGTACTTTTGTAGTATGATTGTTTTTACTTTTCTTTTGTGGTAGAATAAGGAAGTTTACATAACTGATAATAGATACGACCTGTGGTTTCCAACTCAGATTAGAGTTTGGATTACATTCAAATGTTTCATGCTATAAAATATCACTATATGCATGATATTTTATCGTTCTACGATTGTTGCTGTTGTTACTCTTATCTACATCTACAATTACATATACATTACTCACTATTTTATCGTCTTTGAATCTTTTTCAAGATTTCCTTATGTTGCAAAAATTTTAATTTGATACGGCAATTATACAGTGGTTCATAAAAGATACCATAGAAAACTGTAGGTATATTTTCTGTGTATTGTAAGATATTGGTTCAAAATAAGCAGGTGGTACAACAAACACGATATTGTAATTCATAAGTATAGAAAAACGTTTCTTCAAGTGTGTTAACATGTACTACTGTATGTATGCATTATATGTAATTTATTAAGATTATAACATAATTTATTGCTGTCATTAATTAGAAAAATTGAATAACTAGATAATTTTTATCAGTTTTTATACATAATGCAATATGACACCTTTGCTCTCAAAAACAAGATATATCTTGAAATAAGATTTATAAGATCTATAGAATACTTATTAACATTGCTAAAATAGCGCTGAAACTGCTGTTATAAAATTCCACTTTAATTGCTACGATATTATTTCTAATTTGTTATCAGTAGATCGTGGATTTTTATGCAAATTCATATTTTTATGGATACAATTAAAGGAATAAAACCAAAATAGAATTTTCTATCATCTGAATATTAAATATTATAACTAATCCTTTATGAAAAAATTAATGATAATAATATATATATTTATTTATTCGAAAAAAAATATATTTATTTTTTTATTTGTATATATATAATTACTTTAGATATTTACATAGCGTATTACGTTCGTCGTATGCATTTTTGTATCTTCAAATTTCCTATATGAATGTATATGAATGTATAAGAATCCATAGTTTATTAATAGTATTAATTTTCTTATAAAGATAATACGCATTCTATTCATTTTTGTACCTTTAAATTTCTTATATAAATGAATATAAGCGTCTACAGTGTAGTTATCAAATTCCCATTGTTTAGCATACAATTTATAATCTTTTTCTGGTTGTTCTAAAGTATACATGTATTGGTTTCTAGGGCTTACCATCTTGCGTTGCTATATTATTTTATTTGTACATGCGACACTTCAGGCTAATACACATGCTTATCTTTATGATTGTGTTGAGTGTATCATAATTTACCAGCAACGCATTATACATATTCCATAATTTTTAAGAAAGTTTAAGGACTTTAAGAAGTCTACACGTTTATATCTCGATCGCTACAGTAAATATTTTTCTGTTATCAGTTCATTATCATTTACGCTTCCGCAAATATATTTTCTTAGAAATGTTGTTTAATTTGAGTCATGCATTATTCATTCACATGACCCATTAGGAGCGTTTTAATAAGGATTATTCCTAAATTCCAATCGTTCGCTCTTCCTCTAGAATGTGCGCTCTTCTTGCGTGGAACACGCGATCTTTCGTGTCTATCACGGTATCATGCGCATCTTCCGTACTTGCCTGGGCAAACTCTCACGATTTATGGATCTGTTCTACGAACGACAATCTGCCACACTGGGCGAAATAAAAATTTGATAGAGAATTCTTTTGAACAGAATTCTTGTTGCAATAAAGCATTGCATTAAGATAAGATAAGAGAGTTATGCTTGTACTTTAAGTTTAAATAATTCAATTTGCTTTTATATCCTTTAAATTTCTTGTTAGCCGCTTAGTATCATATATGAGGTGGATTAAACGTGTGGGTGTATTTAATAATGTAACGAGTAGATGAATTCGAATAGTCATTTGTATTAAAATCAGTATAAGTACAAGTACAGAGATAGTGTATGCCGGTTGTAATCGTTGCTCGCTCAATGCTACTATGCTCTGTCTTAGAGAGCATGTTCATACATTTATATCAACGAACGTTATCACAAAAAGTTAACCTTCTTATGTAACTCTGGCTGAAAATTACAAGAAACGGCAATAACAATCTGTTCAGAGTTCATTTGCCTCTAGATTTTGTAAACCAAAGCAACGTTAGTATCAAAAGGCACAATAACATGGGTCTCTCACAGATTTGAATTTTCCGTTTCAACTTGATTTTTTCTACGCTCATGTGCCGCTACACTTATTTTACTATTGATAATGTATTAAAAGATTTCGGTTTAACCTCCTAATTCTAACAGGTTAGATTATTGTTAACTTTTGACTTTACTGATCTATACCTTTGTCTTCATATGTTTATTTTGCAACTTTACCCTCCCTGTTGTTATATTTTACTATTTTAGTGAACAACAGAAAATTTTGACTCCATAATAAAAAAATGAAAAAGGTAATACAAGTATCAGTGTGAAATATATTTCTCTACTGCTTTTTAAAACATCAATCTGATCTATAATATATGTTGACTTCATATACTGATGTAAACTTTTCTTAATATCGTAATATTACCTATACTATAACTACCTAATACCTGTGTCATTTCAAATTTCTGCAGTAGCGATTTATAATTTCATCTACTTATGTTTGAAAAACGATAACTTTACAAGTTGAGAAGATAATGTATCTGTAATTCGTACTTTATTTTGTAACGAAGAATGTTCAAAATAATGTGCGAAATAATTTCTTCATGGAAATTTAGATCGTTTCAATCGAAGAAAAGTTCTTTGTGCAGCTCAACTCTTTGTTATTTAAGAATTGACAACCCTTTATTGCTATAGCATTGTATTTTCATTCAATATATAGCTTTCTATAGGTTTCTATGGTTATAGAAATATGAAAGTGCATAGTATCAATGTTTAATTAATCATAACGGTATTGGATCTCTAGAAAATGATTATTTGCTAATACCAAACTGATGCAATCGATATAATCGAGACGCTGAGACGTTAAATGATTTGAAAGTTGAAAGCAAATCGAGGATACTTGAAGATCTCGTAATGCATTTGATTGGAAAATTTGGAATGTGAACAAATCCTTAAGCTCTACATAACTTGGTGTAAATCTACCAATATGATATTGCGATATCAATTTCTTTTTAGCTGCTTGTGTGATATTTTGAAATTTTGTACACGATTTAGATGTAAGATTAAAAGGAAGACTTCTATGTCTTATTTTTTATTTTAAACTCTAAAATGTCTCACATGAACGTGCTTTATGTATATATTGAATTTTAGAGAGTAATACTTTTAACATCATTACACCTTATTTCGTAGTGATGTTAAACATTGAAAATATATCTTATTTTATTGTTTTGTTTTATATTTTAGTAATGTTGTGGAGTGAATGAATAATAAAAATGAATTAATAAATTTATTAAAAAGTAATATTTCAAATGTTATAATGCACCTTCTCTTTGCAACCAAAATTAAATTATGCAATTATTATTAAAATGAGTATTTGATTAAAGTTTTTTTCCTATATAAAGCACTATAATATGTTGAAATGAAATGAAGAAATGAAGTTAAATCTAAATTAAGTAACGAATTTTGTACTTGAATTAAATATTATAGGCACAAAAAACTCAAATTACGATACTCGTATGCATATATAAGTATTATAATATGAAAAATAGATCACATTTTACTAAAATTGAAAAAATGGACTTACTATAAATACATTGTACGAATAATTAATACAAACAACCGTTGAGGAGAAATAAATTTAAACTCAACAAGAAATGAGAATCTTCCAATGACTCTAAAGAGCGAATAACTGATTTTTAACAGTTCTGTGGTAATGAATAACGTAATGTATTTTGCTTTCAAAAATAATATCTCATATATCTTGGAATAATATCTATAAGAGCTTTAGTATACTTACTAATATCTCCAAAACAGCACTCAATCAGCTGTTATAACATTTCATTCCAATTGCCACGATGTTGTTCCTCATTTTCATTTCATATATATAAGTAAATCTGTACTTCAATTAACACAATAAAAAAACCAAATATTACACTTCACAACAAATATTATACTTCATATTTTTTACATTACTTTTGCATACATTGCATATGTGTATTCTTTACATTTTTGTATGTTTAGCTTTCTCATAAATGTATAAACACCAACATTATTGTTTTATTCGCTGTATGTATCAATGCTACAAAGTTCTCACTTACGATACGTCTAGAACGAAAATTTCATTTCAATATTTCACACGCACGAAACATCTGTGGAATCAGGCAATCGAGATCGCTTATTCACAATAAAAGCCTTTCTTCCTGACAGCAGATCGTTACGTTACGTGTTGCACGCTCGTCTTACGGTATTCTCGGCTCGCTTATGCGTCCGTTTATGTTTATGCATCAACGTGATCCGTATGCAGTCTACACACGAATGTATAGTTCATTCTATGTGTATACGTTACTTGGAGTTCGCCGTACTCTTGTGAAACCTTCTTTCGAGACGATCTCGAGGGCGTGAACATTGGCCAAGATCGCTTTGCAAACGCGATGGGCCAATCAAAAATCAATTTTGCTCGAGAAACATGCCCGAACGATTTACAATAAAGTTGTTTACTAATTTTTCGTGTTTTACACGATCGCCGAAGACATTTCGAGGTACAGATCGAACGATACATAATGACTAGACTGTGAATGTTTATGCAAATTTATATTTTTATTCATCAAAATCGATATTTTGGATTCTATCTCTTATTTCAAATCGTTTTTTCAATCGTCTTTAATGTTGCTCAAATATAGAAAATCATTGGTAGCAGCACACGTTGGTATAGTTGTTCGTTCGTATCAAAATCATCAACAATATTAGATAATTCGCAATCTTTGGTACAGATTTAATGCGCTTAGGAATTGTGTGGGATTTATTAAGCTTTCCTTTGAATTCAATAGGCTGCTCATATTGTTTGACAGATTTATTATTTTTCCTTTCTTGAGTTACTGGATAGTGATGCAATTAACGAATACTATAAATTTACATAAATATCCATGATGTAAGTATCGACGATGATGATATCACTGAATGATAATATGATTTTGTTTTGTTTAATTCTGGGCACTGTAAATGAAGAAAATATTAAGGAAACTGAGAACATTATCGTAACAGTTGAAACGAAATTTTATAAGCAATTTTAGCGTTATTTTAAAAATTAGCGATGACGATAAAAGTTTATATGAATTATGTAAAAAGAGGTGGCTGCAGAAAAATTCGTTGCAATGGAGAAATACTGGCAACAGTTAATAGTGATTATTGTATGTTGATGCATGTGCTATTGCATTGTTATATTTGTTTGTATTAAAAATATGCACGTTCAAATAATGGTTTTAAAGTATTGAATACAAGCATTTTTAGAAATTAATTAATGAAGGAATGTTAAATATTATTCCATTTCTTACACATCATACAGTATTTTGCACTTTTTTTAATTATATAGGTTTTAATTAAAAACTGATAATCGAACAATTTTTTAAAGATTTGGAAATTTTTAATATTTTACTTTTCTCATTTATGAATTAACTAATGTGATAAATAGAGATTCCCAATACACGAAATTCATTGATTTTGTAAATACTTAAAAAATAATAGATTATTCTCTATTCAATGTTGCTTCTTCTATATATTAATTGATGATATTATTAATTAATTATTTATTGATGTAATATCGTGTACGTTTAAATAACATGATAATTAAAGTAAAAGGCATAATAAAGGTATATGCAACTAAGTAATTATAATTTTAATAGGTACTTTTTAATATACTTTGTCTGACCACACAGTTTAAACTTTTATAGTTTTAAACTTCATATCAGAAACAGAAAGTATATAATTTGTAATAATATATTTTCATTGCCTTAATACACTGATCGTTAAGGATTTATGGCTCTTATTATGATCAAGAAAGTTCTTCGAGTCGCGAAACGTCGAAAGTAAAATAAAATTTCACTTTTAAAGGAAATATCAAGATCTGTTCATAAAATATAACATATCTAATTATGCAGCGAAATTTATTTACTGAGTGTAGTTATTAAGATTATTTATAGATATTGTTAACGTTTACATTTAATAATATCATTCGGGATTTAAAATAAAATAAAAAGAATTAATTCATTTACTGTTTATAAATTTCATTTTTCTTCTACATAGAAAAGAATATACTTCTATAGTTATGTATTAACATTTTAAGAGGTACCATATCTATATGTGTTTCAATCTCATTTCCATAATATTATGGAATATATGGAAAAATTAGTCTCTATACTGTATATATACGTATCAGTAATGAAATTTGGGACATTGCCGCAAAATTCATTTTCATGTAGGTATCTAGTATGCATGTAGAGGGAATGCGTTTAATAATATGTATACTAATAGTATGCATGCACTCTGCACCGTTCGACTTTTCTGCAACGATAAGCTATTGACATAATGATTATCACAAATAAACGATAATCATAATCGAATCGAAATCGACGATCTCGACTAATGGATGCACGATTATTTGAATGATTGCGTATTGAACGAACGTATTATCACTTTCGATATTTACGATCAGATTTCTTTTTATAATTCACTTGCATATTATAATTTTATTCTACTTATTAATTAATCATAATAATATATTTACTAATCAATTATAGTAATGTTTATTAATATCATCATATTATTATATTTTAACCAAGAAACCAATTAATTAATACTAAAGTATTTCATGTAATTATTTGTTCTCATATTATACGTATCGATCTTAAATAAACGTTTTCATCCTTAATATAGAAAAAAATAAATGTGTTTTTGATTAATTATATTTAATTCAGATATTCCCGAGTCTTTTGTCACATTTTTTAAAATAACGTCACTTTTTTATTACTTGGTATCTGATTACAATTTATTATTGAAATCTTTCCAGTATATTTACAAGAATTACTTAGTTTACAAGAATATATGAATCATTTCAGAAGACGTTGAGCTGTGTCAATAGTGCTCCAGGAATCGAAATAAATATAAAATTACATATCTTACGATCATCCTTTCGAAGAAATGATGTTGAATTCCTGGGGTAATAGTTATAATGCTTTTCTTATCGCATCTTTCTAAATAATCGATATTTACCAGCAAAGTTTCCTGAAAACTGAAAGAATTGAAAATTTCTATTCCTTTAGTGAATTTAATTGTAAATTTCTTCGATTTATTTCTTTACATAGTGGTAGTTTTATTCTTTCATCATTATAAATTTATAAACTTTTAGGCCACCACTAAACTACAGATTTTTATGCATTATAAGAAATTTGAAGATGCAAATAAGGTTTTAAAATATATGTAGATGTTTGTTTAATCGTGTTCAAATTACGACGGTGTCACCAATTGCGGAGGATCGTTGATTATGTTCAACTCACGTCGGGGTTACCAATGTGGGATTGTAGAAGATTGGTACTTAGAATAACAAGAACTTGCTGTTGCGACCCGTCAAATATATTTAAAATAATTAAATAAATAAATATAAATAATGTCGTTGAGACGCTCGTACAGTGTATAAGTCGCAAAATAAGATCGCTGATAAATACTCGATAAATGCTCGATAGATACTCGTAATGCTCGATAACTCTAGATAATTAACTCGCTTGCGATTGCGCCCGTTTATTTATACTGGTCAGGGGAGAGTCGGAAAATTCAAATTCGTCTTTGTTCGACAGTTGCACGTAGCGGCGACATTGTTTTGCCCGGAATTTATTTATTATTACATTACGTGTTTTGTAAACGATATTAATACTCCGAGGCCTCTACATGTCCTCTATATGTCTACATATATTAGATATTCAAAGTATAGTACTCTTTATAATATCGAGTAAATAGAACAACTTTCTGCCTAAATTTCATTTCTTTAATTATAGATATAAAAATATGAATTTGCACAGATATCGGCAGTCTAACGAATAAAATTTCAGATATTTTTGATATTTTTACATTATGCCAATTATATTTAAAAAAACGAATATTCTCCTATTAGAAAATGCTGCTTTTATAGTACAAGAACACATTTTCTAACATTTTCATAATAAGTGAAATGCAATGAAACGTAAACGTTGAGCTAGAAAATAGATGAAACCACCTTAAAAAAAAGGGAGAGAAAGAAACAGATATAAAACGTCTATTGAACTTCAATTATATTACGTTCATGCGATATGGAGATTGTCTTTTTCTTTCCTTTTATTCAAAGTTCAAGGATTAGATTATCAATACAACATTCCACAGGATTAATCATCGATTGATTAGCATCAGCTGAAATAACAGTATACACCGTTGTAATGGAAAATAGTAACTAAGTGTTCGCTCTTACAGGAGGAATCTAGTTGAACGATATACATATGTATGTAAATATGTATATTTTCAATGAAATGGTATAAAACGGCAACATGTTTCCGCGGTCTGGAAAAATCATAAGCGCGTATCACTCGTAATTAAGAAATCTAACTTCCGGGTGTATAAATGCAGTATTTAAGTTAAACCTCGTTATATACAATATTTTACTATAAGACTTTAATTTAGTTTACTTCTAGACACTCCATAGTTACAACTTGACAAGCGAAATACGAATCGTAAGAATTTATAAAATGTATTGTCACTATTGATGGAGCATAGCAAATATTTCCTTTTTTTCTACTGAAATCCCACTTTATAATATATATTAACAATATATGTATATTACCGGAAGTACATATTTTCATGTACATAATAAATATCGATAATCTCCATTAATCATCTCTCAAACACTATTTTCCCACATTATTAAGAATCACACGATGAATTTATTATTTAAGAATTTTTTCCAATAATTTATTAATTTAGATCATTCAAACGATAACAAAATAGGATCTTCTTAACGATTATTTCCTACCACCGAAATTCTTATATACTCAGCCTTCTGCATTCTAAATGCACGATTTTTCTTGTTAGATAGAGGCAGTTTTCCGGGAATTTTTTGTTCAACATCGAATAGAAGCGGAAAGTCGGCAAACGATACTCTATTTTCTTTTTCTTTTTTTCTATCAAAAAGCCTTGGGAAGGCTACTCCGCCTTTACACCGCAACGACGTTTTTATATTCTTTCGGAACAATCAATTGATAATAGAGCTGATCGTATTAACTACCATTGTAATATTAATCATTAAGTGCAGTGTTTTTAGTTTTACATTTTATTTCATTATTATAATTATAACGCTAATGCTGGCAGTACCGTGACCTCTAAATCTCGTAACTCAGGTAATTCTTGACAAATATGGATGATTAATCAATATTTTGAAAAGGTCTCGCCGACAGCTTTAACGCAGCATGGAAAGCAAAAAAATCATGTTGACTCTGACATAACCTTGATTCCTCCATTAAAGATTAAACGGATACGGTCATTCGATAGAACTTTTAAAACTCTAAACTTATTGGCCTGCAACATTTTTGGCAAAAATTTTTGAAACAGTTTTAACATCCTGTATAATAATACGATACATAATACATAATAACAATTAATTTGAGAACACGTAAAATCACGTAATTAGTTATTCGATCGTCATTTGCGACCTTATCAAAAATTACTCGATTCACTCGGGATGCCACTAGGAAATGGGATGAGACGAATCGCAGATAACGTCGCGTCGAGTATCTCTTGTATCTCGCTGAACTCGTTTGCTCGAAAAGCTCGACAATCCTGACGCTGGCTGGCCAAATTTATTTACGATATTTTTCTAATTGACACTTAAGATAGTTTCTTTTAAGAAAAATATTTTCTTAACGTTTCATAATATTTTGTTAATACCTTCTAATGCTTTTCTAAACAAAATCCAATAAATTGTTGAATTTAACAAAAAAAATACTTAAGAATGTTTTTAACGTTTAGAAACCAGAATCTGAAGTAGAATTTGATGAGTCACAATCGTCCATGCGAAAACTGTTCTGAATCAGATGATTTCTTATCTTCATCATGGTTTACAGTTCCATCATAATGAGTTTCTGATGGCACAGATATTTGTATGGTTTGCTTTCTTTCGTCGGCATCTGTCTCATGTCAGTCAAAAGTGGATCTGATGTAAAAAATTATCCGTCAACGACGTCCAGATCACATGTTTCTCTGCAAAAATTCCTGCAATAATTTTGCCAGTACAAGAATGCTTGCTCTACGTTTTCAACCGCTTCTTCCGATAGCTGACTGATAAGAAATAAAGCATGCTATATTTCAATGGAATTTTGTACGTGGTTGGTATATCATTATATTGATACAAATCTATCAATATAATTTGCCAGTGGCCAATATGCATTTGCGAATTTTTTCGTATTTATTTTATGACTCCTGTACAATATACATATGTATAAGATCCCGTTGCAATCCTACTATTTCAGCAGACAAATTAGGATTAGCAAAATATCTTTTGCTGGTGTTTCCGTCGTTGGTTCAAAGATCAGTTTTAGAATATCAACAAGTAAACTCAGTTCATTTTTTAATATTTTCTAGGTTTTTACTCTTAATAGTTTAACTATTAATTATTTTATACTATTAATAGTTTATACTTTTAATTTACTCTTAATAGCTTTTTTTTCTTTGACATTTGTCTTTTTTTATAGTCTACTTTTTTAAGATATCTTATAACACAAGTGGAGCTCATATTTTCGAACAATTGAATTCTTCCGTGTAAGGTAAACAAACCGAATTAGAGCTTACTTAGATCTATGTCCATTACTTTTACTTTTGTAAAATTGCTGGACTCGCTTGACGTTGCTCCACACGTATAATATTTTCCTGTAGATGAAGCGATGGTATTATATATTTTATCGTCAACCATAATTAACATTGGCTCCCAAGAAGCCATCTCCACCAAAGATTTTCAAACAATCAACAACAACCGGAACAAAACGTGTCAAATTTGAAATTATTTAATATTACGAACTCAGAAAGAAAATTTGTTAGCATCGTTTGCTATGTTTATTTTATTGCATCTTATTTCTCCTACAGAAATTTCTCTTTTGGAAAGTTTTTTCTTATGACAAAATTAAGAAATAATGGTCAAAGTTCGTAGCTAATCGGTGCTTATATTTAGTTTATTTCAATAAATACTAATTATTCTTTTCAATCTTTTATGTAGTAATTATATTACATACAAATATATATCTTTAAGAAATAATATATATGTATCAAAAAATATTAAAATTATACTAATGACGATAAAGAAAGAAAAATATATTTTTATTTCTGTGTATTATAAGCTACCAGTAATCTTAAAAATTTAAGTATGATCCATCGTTCTTTTTTCCACCTAGTCGGTCAAGTCGGTAAACCTCTAATTAGTACCATTTTATATTCAATCGAGAAATATTCTCCCCCATAATATTACTTTTATGGATTCTGATGAACTTATTGTATGTAACGAAAAAGATATTGAGAAAATTGGAATTCAATTTTATAAGTGCGCTGTGAATTCAACAAAATGCAATGATATTAATCGACTAAAAAGAAATTACAAATTAAATGTTGTTGTTAAATCAATATCAAATCCGCACAATTCCTACAGTCGAGTATTTAACAAATAAATGAAACGTGTTTGCTAATAGTTCGAAAATTTTGCACGAAAGTCCCGATTAAAAGTCCGAAAATATACGAATTCCGGAAAGGTTTGGAAAGTTCAACAGTTCCAATTCAACTCTAAAGTCTAAAGTCTGGAAGTTTTATTCTTGCAATTGTAAAGTCTATTACATTTCTAATTCAAAGTACCAATGTCCTAAAATCCTTTAAATGACGCGTTAACGTAACTTTAGTTACGAGTAACGAGTTAATATCGTGAACATTCGTCAGAAAATATTCGAGGTGAAATACTGAAAAGTTACGCGAACGAAACCGACGTGCACCGGTAGCTCTGGAAAATCCTCAACGAACGGTACGTCGCGTCGTACGTCTGCGATCGCGATGCGAGACCGAATGTTCGTACACGGCCTTCCAGACGTTTCTCCGGCCTTTCTAAAGCGACCTCGAGAGAAATGCGCCACCGAAGAGAAGCCGGAATCCTCCTTTCAATCCGACCAAGTCAGATCTTTTAATACTTTGACGATGGCTGTCACGTACATACGATTTGTTCCTTCGACGTTTTAGACCATCGTTAGTTGATTTATATTACGTGAGCTTTTAATATGAACTCCGTGGAGATTACAGGAGAAAAACATGACAAGTACATGTTTATTGATCTTTTCAATTTTATGATAAAATAACATGTTTGTGATTAAACAAAAGGATTTTAATACGAACAAACTTGCCAGAGATGTAAGTCTTAAAAATCATTTATAAGTTGATGAAGTTTTGTGAAAGACAAATATTCAAATATACGTACGTGATAAGTATTTTTAATTATTGTGCTTTATTGACGCCATTTGAATTATGTATGAATAGATTAATTTGCGGTGGCGATTTGTAACAACAAGCCCTATTCATTTTTGGAAAACTGCAATAACTGAAGAAAATAAGTTCATTTTCGTTGATATTTAATACATATAATACGGAATGAAAAACAAAAAATGACTATGCCGAATTAGAATAAACTTTCAAAATTCTTTTATTTTTTCATCTCCAACTCATTTAGTTTTATAATACATAACGTAAAAGACCACGATATACAATATAACGTCGTACGATATTTCTGTTACAATGCATAATATTTTGTGACGTGCATAATATTATGTGCGCGCTACGTCGCCTTGATGAGCAAATAAAACGTACCGATGATCGAGAGCATGATCGGCGCGTGCGGCAAGATTCATTGCATTTTTCGGAAGAGACTCGCGAAGTTCTTGTGCTCTTTTCAAATAAATATAATGGTTCAAATAAAATTAAACTGTGAAAGTCTTACAGCATTACTAGACTATTAGTTAGAAGTCTAAAATATTAGTTATTAAATATAACATAAGAAATTTATAATATTTAAGAAGATATATCAAAAAAGTGGTCATAGAATAGAATGACACCAACTATTAAATTACAGTGAGTGGTTAATGAAGACAATTTTCATCTTGACGGAAGACAAAGATTGAGAGGAAACAAAACACCTTTCTTAAAGTCTTTAGTAGACGAGCATAATTTATTAATACACATAATAATGCATGATTTTGATATTACTTTTTTTATATATATTTAATATTGCTTCAATAATGCTGATCATTAGCAATTTCAGGTACGATTTTGTAGATCTCAGAAATTATAGAAGATTCAGTAGATTTTAACTAGAATCCAACAGTTCGGTTATTTTGTTAAGCAGTTTAGTAATTTTTCTCTCGTGTCACCAATTAAAGGGGAGCATTTTGATATAACATATCGTACGTATGGCAATTTGTACGCAATAACAAAAATAAAGTAGCAAAAATGGGTGATGAATCTGTAAAATATAATAAAAAGACGTCATCACTAATCATGACAGTTAAGCCTTCTGAAATGCTCAAGGGAAATGGACAAATGAAATTAAAGTAATTAAAACTTCTTTCGGAGAAATTCGAAATAAATAGCATATTTTTATGTAGCCAGAGTAATTTAAAAAAATATTTAAATTAAAAACATAATACAATCAATAGTAAAACATTAAGATCATCGCTTCGTTTGAATTTTATTGTCTTCTACTTATAGGGTTATCGTTATAAGAGTACGCTTCTAAAATAAATTAACGTAGAGAAAGTATCTTTTAAGCAACGTTATACGTGAGCAAAATAATATATACGTATAATGATTAGAATTAGGCGAAACTTTAAATATTTAATAGAATGGTGAAATTCAAATAATATTATTTTATATCATAAACAATCGTCATATAGATGTCATATATCAGGACCCGAAGAATGTCAAATTTTTTAAACAAATCTCAGATGTTTCAGACAATGATCAGTTAGCAAAGCACCTAATTCAATCGGTATACTCAATTTTCAATAATAAGCACTTTTTTCTGCTATATAATTCGCTTAAATACTTTACCCTGAAGCACAATGAACAAGACTAAAATGTAGATCTAGCAATTTAGACGTTCTAATTATTTTGCATTTCTACAATTAAATTTTATATTACTCTAGTTCAAAAACGCGAAGAAGAAAAATTAATTGCAGCTTTTTGTTACTCTTTACAAGGAATTGTCCTTTTATTCACGGTTCGCAAGTTGCTTGACATTTTGTTCACCGAGGAAGAAATCGGAAGATGCTACACTGGCGAAAGTTCCATGTCGTGTCTATGTTTAATCTTTTATTTTACGAAGGTCAAAGAAAGTTGTTGTCGTTCAAATCGCGAAGCAATCCAATCCATCATTCCTATCTGTTTGTCTGGTGCATCTTCGGAAATTCACTTTTAACGCGGCTTTATCCACCTTCCGCAGCCGATTGTATCAAAAGATAAAATTATGTTCGCAAAAGTTTCATAAGTGGATTGCGGATATTTATAAAAATTCACATTTTTAGGAACAAAATTGAAGAAATGAAACTTAAGTAGAAATTTGCTTCGCATAAATACTAAATACGTATTATTATAATCGATATTCTCCTTTCATATATATAATGTTATATAAATATTTTTTATATTTTCGCGTATAATGTGTATCTATGGCAAGTATTCAAATACTTTCGCGACTCGCTATATACTTAATATATTGTATTTTTCATTTAATTTAATAATGTCTCTAAAGATAAATTTAACGAATTCCCTCAGACATCATTTTCACAATATCGTTTATGACGTTGCACCCTATTATTTAAATCGATATTAAATCGATATCCCTTTCCTTAACGAGCATTACCAGGAAAGTTTGAAATTATACTTCAGATTCTGGATCTATGTCGCCATAAGTTATTCATTAAAGGCTGATTTATGCACAGATTACGAGGGCATGAGCGAAAGTTCTGCACGTCTGACTGTCCACTTCTTGCAAATTCATCTTAGCTGAATACCGATGAAAGTTAGAAAACGCCGTTCGTGGGAAATCACGAGGACGTTTAACGTATAGAAATCGCAATAGAACTGTGCTTAGGTGTCCGTGCGTTCGCCGGAGAAACAATCTGCCCGGATGCAACAACCTGACCTTTTCCATCGGTAGTGCGTTCCTTTTAGAGGTCTATGTGGCACAACTTTGAAGTATCTGCCTCCACGTTCTGTTTAAATTACACTTGGTATCTCGATGATGATTCGAATCACGAGAAAATGTAAGTTAATTGGATTTATTCTTGAGGATGTTGAGAGCAATTAGCTTTAAAAAATCATTATGTCTCGTGCACTTGAGGTAAATAAAGTTAGCAAAGTCTGATTTTAATAGCTTCTGAAGGATTGAAAACTAATAGAATTAATTTTAAAAAATTGTTGTATTTTGTGTATTTAAGATTCATGAGATTGAAGAGTTTGTTAATCTTGCAACCATCACGTGGAAAAACGATTCTACTTTCCTCGCAAATGATTGAATGAAAATAAAGTATATTGAGATTAAATAATTCTAAAAGATTATTTCATATGTTTGAGATAAATGAAACTGTGGAAGGATGAGGAACTGTGAGGTAATGTTCATGTATTTAAAATAAATAAAGTTAAAGAATATGTTGATTTTACAATCAATACGCGTAGAATGATTTTAATTCCTTACATAAAATAATGACAATAACAAAGGAGCAAGTAAAATTAATTTTAAAAAGTTGTTATATCTTACGTATTTAAAATAAATAAGCTTAAAGAACGTGTTATTCCTATAATCGTTATTAACCTAATACAACCATTAGCATTATTACAATTACCAATATTGTAATTATTATCAATTCAATTGTAATTGTTAAAAAAGTTCAAATTTTTTGAAAAACGATTGAATAATATCGGAAGATGTTGAGAGCAAATTGTTAAAAAAAAAAACAGGTATATGATAAGGAATTTGTTAATTTTGAAGATATTATGTAGAACATTTTAATTTACTGGAAAATTATTGAACAATAACGAAACATTTTTAGAAAGCAAAATTTAAAGAATCATTGCGTTCTATGCGTTTAAGATAAGTAAGATATAGAAATTTTTAAATATGTAAATGCAGATGTGCGTTTATCAATTATTATTATATAATTAATAATTGAAATTACATAATTAAATTTCTTATTAATTAAAATTCTTATTTGGTGATAGAATTTGGTGATAGAATCTAAAGATAGCGATATTATTATCACAATATTTCTTGTAATACCACACAATAAATAATTATTAACTGAGTTTTCACGGATAGTTAACCGAATAAATTTTAGAGTACATTAATTTCATTAATTATTTTCCACTTTTAGAAATAATTGCACTGCTTTACGGATTTTGAGACTTCCTGCAACATCCTTTATATCATGGCTCATTCACAATTATTATAGTAATGTTATTTCTTTTTTCACTCTGCTATTATCTTCTCGTTATGTTGTATAACTTTTGTATTTAAATAGTACTAGAAAGTGAGTAATACTCATGATTAATGGAAAATACGTATATTATACAAAAATAAATAAAATCTTCAGAATTTTAACAAATTTTTAGATAAAAAAATGATTAATTTTTAGCCACCATAATAACGCGGTAACTGCAGATATTTCACTTTGTCATTTGTTATGTGTTAGACTATGTTAGACTAGTTTTGTGAGGAAAAAATTAATCAACTGTGCTTGAATTGAAACTTAAAATGCAAGTATATATGTATATTATCAAACAATGAACGTAACCAATATAAATATATAATTAAAAATTGTTTCCTTCTTGCAATATACATATATATAAAACAATTATTATTTAAAAATTAGAAATTATGTCACAATTTTTCAGGTATTACTTATTTTACTCACCCTTTTAATAATCAAATATTGTATCGATACAGAAAATGCTACAGCTCAAAATTATTTATTTCGTTCAAATTCAGAAACTAAATTCTGTAACATATGTAGGTATATACAGCTGCTTAATTCTTTAAAAAAGTTGTTAAATAAATATCTTGTAACTTATAAGCAAAGGTTAATAACTTACGGCAACTCAAATTACGCCTACGCAAAAAAGACAGTTACAGACAGAAAAGAATTTGATTGCTTATAATAAATATTAGGAAAAATCCGTAGTTGATAAAAGATTTCCAAAGATATGTAGAAAAAATGCTTCTGCCATATTTACTTGAAAAACTACAGCGACTATGCATATAAGAGAACAGATTGTCTTTTTGTATTACAAACATAACGATGTACATTTTAGATGCATATACATGTGAAGAGCTCAAGGAAAAAGAGGAGAAATGTTAAGTTTTAGGATTTCTCAGAAAAACAAAATTTATTTTTCAATATACAGAGTGCCCCGATTTAACTTAGACAGCGAAATATCTCGAAAACTGAGCTTTATCGAAAAAAAATGTTTTAAACAAAAGCTATAGAGTTCTGAGAGACATATTCGATGTTAATCTTGTCTCAAAAATCAAATAAAAAAAATTAAATACTTTTTATTCTCATTGGTTTTTCGATTTAACCTTCTGTTTTCTAGATACTTAATTTGAAGATTAACCTTCGCTCGGCGAATCGTTTAGCGGAACCTGTTCGCCGTACGGTAGATACAATGTCCACTTGGACCACTCAAAGAAGTTGCTATATCTATAGAAACGTCCATCTACATATTTACAGATCGTTCACGATCTCGGGTTAGTCAGAACGATTATCTGTATTAGTAAAGTCTGAGAATTCGACTGAGAGAAAGGGAAAGAACGAGTGTGAACGAGATAACGATACTCGGCATAGTAGCATGTGGACTGCAGTGAGACGATGTAACTTAATACGACACGCTTGAAGCTCACGCCAAGATTTTATTTCCAAGAATTGGTGGAGATATGGGCGTAAGCTAAACTGGACAAAAGTCCGGACGTTAAAGCGGACTTAACAGATACTTCCGTATCTCATCTTTCCAACGCACAGACATTGTCTTATCGCTCTGTAGTTGAAGCAGGAGAGTTGGGAGTGGGATATCTTTCTTTCTTAGACATTTTCTGAACCGTTTCATCCTCTCTGAATTCAGCCTCCCTTTTTGTTAACATAATTACATCGTCCGCGTATGCAGTGATCCAGAATTTAATCTTCTCTCTCCCTACTTCCCTCTCTAACTTCGTCAAGTATATATGTACACATTAATTGTACATATTAAATAACGTGCTCATCAAACCTAACTGACCACCCTGACCTCCCTCTGCGACCAGAACTCCACCGAACAGCTATCTGCAACCTTCAGCATTTATAAATGTCCATTATTCTCAGCCGTAATTGATTGCTGATTTCAGATGTTACCAACATCTTCTTTATGACTTCCCCATCCATTAGAGCAAACGCAGATTTTAAACGAAGAAGGTTTTAAGCGAAGAGTGCAAACAATTACTTGTTCACTACAAAGCTTAGGAAACAGACTGCGTCAATTACTCCCCTGTTTTTCCTGAACCCGAAATGTATTTCTGTCAGCTTTCCTTTTACCTCTTCCACTGATCTTTTGTTGAGGATGCTAATATGGTAGAAGTGACATACTTCGAGACGACTGTCGATGGATCTCATTAGTCGTCGTATTTGTTTTTCGAGTAATGAAATCACACGTTGGCGAAATCAATGAACGAGGTTTGCGTGTGTAAGAACAGGCATTCGACTATCGAAGGCAAAGAGCAAGTTACCATTGCAATTGTAAACTATGCACCTAATGTAGTAGTCGATATTGTAATGACTCTCGGTGAGTGCCATAGAAATTAACGACGGGTTTTCCGTCGTTATGATGAACGATATCCCAATTGTCATATTAGCGTTCGAATGCTCGGCAAATAATAAATATTGAAAGGAGATCTGGATGAAATGCATTATATTATCGGAAACAAAGGAATCGAATATAAAATTGTAACGATCCTAGATTTTTAGTCGCTTTGAGAATGGTCTATTTGAATCCACATATAAGCATTCGACAAATACAACGAGAATTAAGCATCTCTCGATCTACGGCTCGTCGAATGTTACAATGCATTGGATGCAGTACTATCACGTCAATCTTGTATAAGAGTAGAGCGATCGAGATCACAGGTAAAGAATTCGATTTTGTATATGGATACTTGAAAATTTGGAACAGAATCAAATTTTTTATAACGTCTATTTCAACGACAAAGCGACATTTTGTAGCAATGGCTGTATCAATAGATAAAATTGTTATTGTTGGTCGCTAGTACATCCATATTGGTCCCGACAAGTGCTCAATCAACATCATTGAAGCTTACATGTTTGACTGGAAATATTAAATGGCCGAATCATCAGACCACATTTCCTCGAACGGACTATTAACCGTTCAATTTATTTAAATTTTCTCCGAAATCTTTCACCAGGATACCTTGAAACTATTCCGCAACATGTTCGACAGAGATCATGATTTCAGCAAGATAACGCTCTTGCACATTTTGCTAGCGACATTAGTATATTCTTAGATGTGAAATAACGAAATCGATGGATAATTTGAGAAGAAGCAGTTTTGCGGCCTCTGAGGTCGTCAGATCTCAATTTGCTTGATTTTTATTTGTGTGAAAATGCTGTATACGCGAATGCCGTGAACATGTAATACACACAGGAAGATGTATTTAAATCAATACGTATCTTTAGATAGACATTTTTCTTTGATACTGTCTCAGTCGTATGGTTAAAATCCAAAAAAGTTTTGAAAAATTCAAGATGATCTTAATTTCGCTGCAAATCAAATATTTGGAAAACAGACAGCCGAATCGAAAAATCTACGTAACCGAGATCCACTATACAAATGGGAGTATTCATTTAAGAAAACTAAGGTGACTGTGATTCGGTTGAATGGCCTTGATTTAACGTCATAGCAAGGTCAGCATCAAATGTTTTTTTCGACCAAGCTCATCTTTCGAGATATTTCACTGTCTAACTTAAATTACGACACACCGTATAATGTTATAACTTCATATTTCTTCATAGATATATTACAGTGATATATTTTATTCTTCATTTTATTCTGCATAATTTTTTGAACTTTTGCTTATAATTTTAAATATGTATGCATGTAATTAAAGTGTAAAAAATTAAAGTGTAAAAAATGAAAAGTACATTGCACACTTTAATTTCTTACGACTATTGTAAAACTGAAAAAATTTCTATTCAAATTAATACAACGTAGTCAATGATAAATAGCACAGGCAATAGCACACGAAAAAATTTTAAATTCAAGATTCGTTAAAATTTACATTCCCCATTTTTTCCCATCCCCATTATCCCATCAGTTAACATAAAAATTCTACTTTTTTGCCAACCGATTGTGGAATCGCGTCAGAGCCAGCCACTCGTAATATTCGTGTCATAGCGTTCGTAATTGTATTAGTAAAACTAATTAGGTTCATCATTTATAAATTCATATTTTTATAAACATAACTAGAGGAAGTAAAATTTAAGAAAAGATTCATCTACAGTATATATTTATGTTTTACTTTCGATATTTTTTATTATATATATTGTATATATAACTATATTATATCGTTGCTGGCGTGAAGGTTAATATCATGATTTAAAATGAGCGTTATGGTTGCACAATGCACATGTAATATTTGTCGCATAATAGTATTTCAGAAACAACATAGTTCCTTGGCTATATCATATCTCAAGATAACATTTACAAAATTATTAAAATTCACAGAAACATACACTATCGTTCAAAAATATATATTAGGTTGTCTGAAAAGTTTCTTTCGTTTTATAAGAAAATAATAGACGCACAATGTTTTTTGTTTTATATTGGTTTATTGAATTATGCACGAACGTAATAATAGAAATATAACGAAATGGATCATACCTAATTCAATAAAATAATATAAAACAGAAATTGTCGTTCATCTATTATCATCTTATAAAACGAAAGAAACTTTTCGGACAACCTAACAGATATTTGTTATTTTTGATAGAACGTAATTTGGTTAGAAAATTACAAATAAAAAGATCCTGGACGATTTTTTCCTTTACTATGTTCAAACATTTTTTCGTTCAATTTTAAGATTCTCAAGGTCTACAGAATGCACATAATATGAAAAAATATATATAATATCCAAAGCAGAGTACTTATTATGATATTTAGTAGGTGAAACAAATTTCTATTCTGATGAAATGCTAGTAAATTTCGTGTGAATGAGAGTTTCACTTAATTTAGTCGATCCCGGCCGGCCGTGAAGTAACGATCATTTCTAGAAAAAGCATCTATGCAAATCGATGCAAGCGGATACGTCCGGTCCGGTGCCATGCACCGGTGCAAGAAGAAGCGCAGGTTAATGCAATTCGATATGGAAGTAATAAAAGATCGGCAGAATCGGCAAAAATTTCTCATTTTTTCTGCAGTGGAAAGTCGTACAAACCGTGAAGCGCGTAATGCAAGCCGCGACCCGGCAATTGTGCACGCTTGCAAAATTTTAATTTACATAACGGCTGGCATACGAAATACGGGAGGCGATGAAGTAATTACCTTGCTCGAGACAAAGGAGGATCTCCGTGATGTTGGCCGCGTATTTCATCACCGTCCGTCGTTCGCGAATTGGACCGACTTTGGACAAACTTCGTGAGAATATTTCTGTTTATTTTCTAATTAGCAATATTATGGGAGAATATTGTAACGTGTGAAACATTAACATCATACTGCAGTTTCTGGCCATCGAATTAAGATCACATGCAGAAATTTCATTTCTCTAATTACAATATATCATGCAGAGGAGAGTCGTGCAGTATCGACTGTTGCAGACAACCGACCAAAATTAGTTCTGGCTTTTTCACCAAATATTTGCACTCTAATATGAATAAACAAATGAATATGGCAAATTCTGTGTAATATACATAGAGATATGAAAATAGAGGGCGTGAGCGAGATAAGAAAGCGATATAGAACTACTGTGTCTTTATCTAACACACGTGTATATTCATACATATAGTAAATATGTAAGTGTTACATCGAGCAACGTCAGTCTGCATGTCTGATTAGACAACGATAAAAGGACGCGTCATTTGCACTTCACAGGGTGACATATATATTGTTTAAATTAGACACTGGTATTCTGAGTGTTAAAAGCTATTTTCTAGAGCTGATATTTTATTTCTCAGACAGGTAAATGACTTTTTTCTGTTATGTATACTATATCTAGCTTATTAAGTGTAATTACGAGCCTCAGTTTTGCAATCCTCTTTGTACATTATACATGTTATAATTTTATAATCTGAAACGTTTCGTCGTGTATGTCGTCCAGTATCGACCACCAAATTGTCGTACCAATCAATCAGTAAACCAAATTTCTTTTATCTGTAAGTTCAATCTGATAGCAACTGGAGCTAATTAGAAGATATTCATTTAATCTCTCTCCTGTTTCTTCGTGTAGAGAAAGGGAAAGTGACATAGGAGAGCAAGAATACAGCTTTGAGGCTGCTCCAATAAATGTGAAGTTTAGACACACGACAAATACACAAATCAAAAAAATATTGATTATGTTACTTGTGATTGTAAAAATGAAACTTAAATAAAAGTGTGTATTCTAGCATCTAAATGTCTTTTATTTTTAACATTATTAATCATTCATATCGACATCTACTAATTAAATAATTGATCAATACTGGACAATAATTTTTCATTTACTACAAATTACAACATTTTTGATCTTGCAAATTTTCAATTCTTATTGTTGAATTTCATAAACTTAACTTCCCTCCTTTTAGTACGTTCTACTACAGTACTGCAGATCTTTTTTCGAATGTTTGATTTTTATCTGTTCTAGTTCAAGATATAAAAAAAAAAGAAATCGTAAGACAAACGGTATTGCACAACTCTCTTTTAAATCATAAAGATCCAAACGTTCATGTAGTATATATAATGCAAAAGATGTACAGAATATCTTAAGTATAATATTCTTTATAATATTTAGTGGTTGAAAGTTTTTTCAGTTTTGTTCAGAAGAAAGTGAATTTGCATAAAAATACAAGTGTATTAAATAGCATGTAAATGCTATAATAGATACAATAACGCGAAAATACTTTCTATAATCACATATACATATAACAATTATTTAATTTATTACTATATCATATCGAAAAATATCTTTATATTCAATCGAATCACCTGTGTAGTAATTTTTCACTATTACATTATGCTATCTGAGGACAAACATTCGGAATGTTGATCAAAACGATGACACAAAGGCACCAGATATGGAACGCTTTAGAAAGAATATAAGCTACAGAGAGCGAATGCTAGAAGAATAAATTATTAACACAATTGTGTATAACATCACAGTAGTTAAAACAGTTTGCTATTAAAATTCTCTCACGCATCTTAACTTTGCTAAAAAGATAGGAAATATCGGAAGTTTTGATTGATTTTAATTCAATCGATAACCAATTATATCTCTTTTTGCTTTTTGATCCTATTTAATCAATTAAAAAAAAATCTTGTCCAAACAAAGACAAACGTACAAAGTCGATATTGATACCAATGAAATCATCACGACAAGTTACGATCGTACAAAAAGCTTGTACTGTATAAAACCGTATAGCAAGGCGTATAAAAGTCGTTCATCATGTTTATCTCCATAACTAATTTATTGATCGGTTAACTGCTTGTGACGAGTATACTCGTCATGAAGAAATGCCAATATTTTGTGTTATGACGAGTCCTGTCAGTAATAAAATTAAAAAATAAAACAGTCATTTTATTACCACTTAATTCCATATTATAACAGACACGCATACTCTGGAATTTACATTTTAGGTACATACTTCTCAAAGTTTTCAAAGAGGTTGCAATAGCTAACTAGTTAATATGTATTGCAGTTAATAAGTTTCGATTCTCAAAAACGTATTATAGCGTGTTGGTAATTAGCAGGTAAGATCGTATTCGTACATCACGTTGTGGGGTAGAATCGCATGAAGTTACACCAGCATGTACAAGATCTGCTGAATTCCACTGTTCGTAAACTGGCTAGCGTAATTTGTTTCGTAAATTAAAGAATTATAGATTTAGAATTTTAAACATAAGGTTTTATATACATGTACGGGTTTGACAACGATAAAATCACAATAATAAAGATTCCAATACCAGCGCGTATTATTCTCAATGCGAATGAACGAACGCATTCTGGATTTGCATTCGCTGGAACAGCTTGAAAATGGAAGGGAAATCGCGGGATATCGAAACCGATCGAATGGAATGAAATCGATCCCCGATTATAGGCAGATAATATCCGCTGGCAAGTGCAATGATCCGACGCTGGTACGCGTTAAAAGTAAATTGGCCTCGGTTCGCTCTTACTTTCGTTCTGCTTCGAATCGAATCGCTGCGTTTCGACTTTCTTAGAATCGAAATCGCCCACTTCCTCTGTGGATGCCTCCGCGATTCGGCATTGCAATCTACATTGGAAAAGCTCGTTTAGGTCCCGAGCTGTTAGTTTTTTCTCATGAAAAGCGGATTTTGATGAAGTTCTAAATGACTTCAGTGTTTTAGTGTTCAAATTGCGATACTTTTTAATGTTGAGAAATTTGAGTGGTCGTGAGGTAGATATTTAACACCGATATTGTATTGATAACACGTTGATATTATAGTGAGATTAAAATTAATAGTGTGTAGCCGCTAATTGTATAAATCATGATAATACTATTGAAGGGATTATATAGCTATATAAGGATATAATAAAGAATATAATTAAAAGGCCATTCTATTATTATTCTGTTGGAAATAGTTTTTAAAATGTAGATATTGATGAATACAGTAACATTAAAAACACTAGTTACTATTATTAAATAAATATGGCAATTATAGTAATACTAGTACATATATATATGTACACATTATTACATTTTTAATACACGATTTTGCAAATGAAAAATCTATTTACAAAAAGATATTCATAATAAATAAAATCTTCAAAAATTCATCTGAGAATTTCATAGAATACATATATACACACGCACACTATTGAATTCTTAATACACGATTTTGCAAATGCAAAAGCTATTTACCTAATTAAGATATTCGTAATAACTAAAATCCTCAAAAATTCATCTAAGGATTTCATAGAATAGTTCAATAAAAAAGAGTTGAATATATCGCAAATAGCTACATTAAAATACAAAGTATTTCCTCCGTCGTTGACATCTAATTTGCTATTCCGTAATCCCGTAATTGCCTCAAACTGCGTACCTGACATCTTTTCCTTCGAATAAAGTTTACAAGGGAACAGCAATGGTGAACGTCGCAAGAAAAGGTAAAGAATGTAATCCATGTTACATGAAGTCATCGTGCAGGAAACGTGCAGGATCTTGCGTGATCCCTTAGCAGTGTACGCAAAAACATGTTCGCTTAGCAGCTATTCCCGAGTATTAAAATCTAAAAGAATTCAGTTAGACATTCGATCTTCCTGAAACTGTGCATTATGGAAATCTTGCCTTTGCTATCATAACCATTGTTTAAATTCATAAAATAAATAAAAAATAATGTATAAATTTAAATTTATATCCTAATATCTCTATATAAATGCAATTCATATTCAGGTTTTGGCTATGCTTCCTGAAACTTTCTATGCAATTTGTCTCATATTCTTTCCAATAAGATTTACATGGATTAAAAACCTACAACGGGTAACATATAATTATAAAATAAGGACTAAATAAGCGGTTAAATAAACAAGAAATATAGATATAGGTATAATATTTATGCAAATAAAATATGCGAAGTATGTTGGAAACATATTTGATATATGTTTAGTATATCGAATATTATCTACAATATTTAACAACTGGTACTTAACGATACTTATCAATTACAATAATAAATAGGCATTTTGTTCAGATTTGCAGTTATCAATTGATGACGTTTACATCTATTAAGATATATCGAATGTTTGCCTATTTTTTAAAATATCCGTTTATAGAAGAAATTTCTCATATATGTTTCTTGTTCGCCATACAATTTACGTTACAGGTTACCATGCTATAAATTTAATCAAATAGAACTGTCCTGTTTCGAAACAAAGCCACTACATGTTACGTTTAACCGACCATTAAAAATCGCAAAAAATGTATGATTTCATGTGGTCTGTATCATTTTATATATATCGAACTACATAAATGGATCAATTTGATGAAATAAATATGTCACGTAATTACATGATGATATGGAAGTATATGTTTGAACATAAATATGCAAGAATATATTTATTATGCGAAAAATGTAAGATAAGAAACATATTTTTACAAACTTTTAATCATGTAACAAGTTTCTACCTAGGTTTAACCTAAATTTCTTTGACTTGTATTTTATAAAAAGTGCATTTTTGTATAAACATTCGCAGTCCAATTATAATAATTTATTAAATCACTGTAATTCTTACAATTAGGTATCACATATTTTACCTATAGGTATCGGATTGCCATCTTGCACAAATACGACATTCTGATCGACTTATCGTTCCTTTGATAAGTTAGATTAGTTGTCACGTTTCTTATCAAACCAGTAGGTGTCGTAATATTTATAAATGGGGATGTATATCAACACGATAATTACTAAGTAACATTTTTTATATTTCGTTTGAGGTCGATTTTATAATCAAATATCAGCTAATCTGCAAAACCGTCTTAAATTTGTTGATGAAGTATATTCGAAAAACATTTACATACAAAATATTGATTTCAATAGTGCTGACTATCATTAGGTACGCCGCTTATTTTTTTTTTTTTTTTGCAACACATCATGGATTTGTTATTTAAACAAACTTGTATGTTTGGGTCGAATAGATTGTTTCTGTTTCGAGTTATGTTATATTAAAATACACATTGTTAACCACTAAATTGTACTTATCATATCTTTGCTCTGTAATCTTTAACTGTGAAGGTGTATATTGAAGCTGTTAAATTTTTTAAGTAACACGATTTGCCCATAACAATTTTTATCAACTTCTATTAACCGACATTCCCAATACGGTTTCTAAACGAACGAACCCGCAATGTGTACGCAATCTACAAAGCAGGACTTTGAAATCCACTCGTACGTTCGCGATTATCTGGCCGGTGAATTATTTTGTTATCTCATTCTGGTTGAAACGCGCGCGCCGAAAGAAAAGGAACACCGTCGACCGGAAAATCCAGTTTCTGCGATGTTTCCTTTCCTTTTTTCTCTGTGAATCACGATAACGCGTTATAAAATGCAACATCCAGTGGAGCGGAAAGAGGAAGCCAAGGTAGCCTTGTCTGACACAATAATTTGAATAAATAAATGACACAATAACATGAATCAAAATGTCCATCTTTGGTTATAAAATCGAAACGCGGCATCGAACGTGAAAGATTAACCCGTAATCGGTGTAGTTCGGATCGTTTGATCCCCCATTTGGAAAGGTGCCTCCGCGAGAAAGGAAATCATTACTTTGAAATTCTGCCATTACTTATCTTTATCGACGTGCGCTGCCAGACTTTATTTGGTTTTAATTTAGCATGTACTCATCATGTCGTTCAGCTTGGAGTTACTTTCGTATTGAGTGTGATGAAATACGTAACGTAATTATAGAAGAGGGTGAATGCTCTCGAGAGACTAAGAGCGTAGGATGGAAATCTTCTCGCATAAAACTCTATTTCTAAGAAACTAAGCTTTCGAACATACAGTGGCTTACAAAAATGTTTGAACACTATTTATGAATACATTATGTGTTATACGAAACTTTTTGAAATTTAGTTAACACTGAAAGATTAAAAAAATAAATCTTTTCTAGATTATCGTTTTGAAGAGAAAAAAATATTTTTCTTTAAAGACTTTCATAAATTATATTTGTATTCTTTCCTATGAACTGAAAATATTTCAAAGTTTTGAAATCTCAGATATAGTATGTAGATAAAATCGTGAAACTTTACGTGGAAGTAATTGCGTTGATCATATTCGTATTTCAGTTATTTATACATATCATGAACATTTTTAAATTCATTGCGTACAAACAACGCAACCTTTATGATAATATAAATACACTTTTTTTTAATAATAAAGTGATAGACTTTCTTTAATTATAGATTAAATTATAAATAATTATAAATTATTTAATTATAAATAATATTTAATATATATTTATTACTGTTTCAATAAAATTATGATTTTTAATACTGAATTGCTCAACATCGAAATACGTTCTCATTTTTGATCGAGTTCAAAGTATAACTTGTACTTCCTTATTACATATTTCAATATTTATTTTATCATTATATTTTAAACATAATATTTTCAACCTTTCAAATTCATCGTTTTACATTGAAATACACTAAATCGAGTAACGAAAAGCGTACTGAATTTCACTTAACGGAGTAATAAAAGTCGGTGCATCCAATAAAGACGCACGTCTGTACGTCTTAATAGTTCCTGCATTCTGCAAAGTTCATGCATCACCTACTATTCATCATGTCCGAGCAATTACTTCGTGCTTATACTTTACCCATCGAATCTTTCGATCGAAGAATGTTCGATTTCAAAGAGCTACTTATATTCAGTATAATTAAGCAATTAAATAGAAAATTCTATTACAATTTGACGAAAAAAAAATAAATAAATAGAGAATTATAAAGATACGAGACAAGCCAGGATAATTCAACCAATTCTTCCTCGAAGAATAGATCGATCGAGGATAATCGATAGGCACGTCACGGTCTCTACATTTCTTCTTAACAATCTATTTATTTAACGAGCAGTGAGGTGAAAGTCTATGTACTCGTACAGTGATTTACGAAAGTACTACGAAATATTTATCACAGACAATTTTGACTATGTTACATCTATATATATTGTTGTACAAAAGTTTTGAAAATTAATGTTAATGATATTTGCTAATAAAATATTTGTTAATATGATACTACAATTATAAATGAAAAATATATAGGTATATGAGTTACAAGAAATTTATTGTTGACACACGTGTGGTAAAAAAATTGTGCACAGCACGAGTAGTTGTCTAAATGTAATATTTACATGTCGTCGCACTAAACACTGAAGTTTATTAATAATATGAATAATTGACTGCACGAATATATTAATGTGCCACTTGCGAAGTGCACGTTTGCAATTGTCTTGTAGCTTCTATGTAAGTATGTACATACGTTTCATTATGGTATTATAATATTCTACGATGTACATAATCGTCCAAATAACTATACGCGTTATTTTTTTTAGTAGTAAACGAGTTAAGTAAAGAACTAAAGTTTCATGGAATTCTAATGATGAATAATTTAGAATGAATATAATAAATTTATTGATTTTGTAGTTGTTTGTTGAATAAATACATAAATACTCAAGAACAGGTTGGTGTTTTATGAGGAATTATAACATCAGTGTAGAAAGTATTTGTATAGTAATTGATTTCAGCAAAAATATCGTAAAACGTCGTTTATTAATAAAAATATAACGGATTCAATATTATACATATTCTTACAAGCCCATAAAATAATTTTCATAACAGAAAGAGTGATATATTTATGTCTTTTGTGAAAATATTAACAAATATTTTAAAAATGCCACAAATATGTACGCAATAAATATTCGTACAGTAACTGTTTAATAGAAAAAGCTAATAAGGCTTACCTAATATTTAGGGAAAGGGATCGCTAAATTTATTTTGTTACTTAGTGGGTTTTCCTTCCGATTTTATTATGGTTGAATTTATCAAATTAATATGTACTTCACCTGAAATATCTTTTCATTCTTCTAAAATAACTTCTTTAAACTATTTCTTGATTTGAATTGGATGTAAGATAACGACCCAAAGCAATAATATTACTGATACGTAAGCTTGTTGGGAAACATTTAAAAACACAATCGTTGAACAAAAGACATTATTATAGACAAAAATATATAAGACCACCTGAAAGAAAAAATACCCATATTTCCAGGTGCCCATATTTCACCAAGAAATGATTTAGAGAGGGCTCTTTTAGAAGAATGAAAAAATATTTCGTGTGTCTACTCATCAATTTGATAAATTCAATGCCAGTTTTTAGATATTTGCTAATATTTTCACAAGCAACATATCTTATCTTCTGTTTTATGGAAATTGTTTTGCAAACTCCTAAAGGTATATACATATTTTTTTAGTTATTAAAATTTCGTTAATAAGCGATGTTCTACGACATTTTTGTTCAAATCAATTACAATGTACAAATACTTTTTACATTGACTGTATTCCATTCGCTTCGTACGTTCAATTACAAGTGTAGTATTGCCTTTGATATCCGTCACAGGTCACTACGTCTAAAGTAAAGGAAAAGCAGAACACAAGCAGGAACAATGTCTTCGCTTCTCGATTCATTCCATCTTCATATTCTTTCGTAGTGCGTTTGAGATGACGCGTGTTTTTGCGTAGTGTTGAATTTTTTCAATCCGTTTAAAATCATCAAAGCATAAAATCATAAAATCAAGAGATAGCCACGCGACCAAGGGACAACAATTAGCAAATGCAGCGTTAGCAGTTCCTGGTTTGCCTATGACAGCATTGGTCGAAGAACCAGATAGTATCGATAAGGTTCAATTCATGGAAAAATTACACGATGCAAGGAAGCTCGTTACAAAAATTATGCATAGTCAAACTAAATGAAGAAACGCTTTCATCGTGGCAAGAATAAATAAAGAAATGAGAAGCTTATTCTCGAGAATACAAAAGCAGAGAATTTTTTATTTGGAAAAAGTTTATCTGAAAAAGTCGAAGAAGCCAAAGTAATGGATACAGTAGTAGAACCCTATTAAAAAGCAATCTTCTTATAAAATTTAAGGATCAGTTTCGATATCCGGACAATCTTTAAACTCGAATAGCGTACTAGGAAAAAAGGCATTTCGCAACCAGTCAGATTCATAGTAAGGATACCAATACCCAGCAGAGCAGGTCAAACGATTGCTCTTCCGGACGAAGCAGTCATTCGATATCAGGTACACAACAAAGTGACAGGCCAAATTAGGTTCAAATGAATGTAGGTTTCACCACTGATAGGTTGAAATATTTTTTAAATAATTGGAAGCAGATTACGTGAGATAAATTTATATTAAATTACGTTAGAGGATATAAAATAGTATTTCATAAAGAAGTAAAACAGACTCTAACTCCATCAGTAAAATTCGGTTCAGCGGAAGAGACTTAACCAAGGTACTGATACATTACGTCTGAAAGCAATAAGGAACTGCAAACTAAACAAAAGACGATTCTTATCAAACTACTTCCTGGTCTCAAAGCCAGATATATTGCCAATTTGCCATTTAACAATAGCTGCTTACCAATTTTACTATACAATCATAATGATTCTATCTCGTTACAGCGTACATGAAATTTCAAAATGTTTCATATGACACACGTACCTAATACATACATTAAAAGTGTCTATGAGCATTCAAATACTTTCACTACACCTGATGCAGACAAACGAGAAAAGTGTCATGAATTTGTATTGAGAGAGGTTAATGACCGTTCTTCCACCTGATACGGGCTTCCATTGCGCGGATTCTGTTGGCTGATCTTTTTAAATTTCAATCAAGAGGTTCGTCGACCGACTGTACGAGCCATTCACTCGTCACTGCCAGTGACAGCATTCATTTCTCGCGTGACGCGTTATCGATCGCGAACTTTAGATTGTTCTTGCGTTGGAAGTTTGCGGTTAGCACGCACAGTTTCTTTCGAAAGTAATTATTAAGACATTAAGCCTTGTTGCAGCATGCAAGGATAACTTTAAGAAAGTTTTCGTAAGGAACTTTATGATAATTGAAGAAATAATACGTATCGATGTACAAATATCAGCAGTTCTAAATTTGTGATATATGAAAGACAGTGGGGTAAATAATTTGTGCGATACACTATAAAATCATTTATTTTAAAATATTAAAATGAATAAAAATTGTATTATCGAAAAATTTATTTTGAACGTTAACGTATGTGATCAGTTTAATTTTTGTTTTATTATATTAATTTTGTTGTATTATTAATTGGTCTTAAATTGCTGTGTATTGTATACATTATATTTCATATTTCTTTTTGATGGTACGTATTTATAAAAAGGTTGAACTCCTGTTAGAGGAGTTCATAAAAATGAATACAGACGAAATTTCGAAACGAGTATAGATGGTTCCTAAGGTTCTTTCTATTCATGTAATATCTTCTAATATAATCTTCAACAAGATGTAAGTATACTTCCGTTTCATGGATTTTTGAATTATTTAATTTTGATGTAACTTTCTATTAAAGAGAAAATATCTCTTTTCTTCCTCTCACACGATTATGGCAAATATGGCAAAAATAGTATAACAATAAAGAAAGACTAAGTCCTTGCGCAATAATAAAATTTCTTTTAATTTTTGCAAGTATTCAATAACTTATTGAAATAATACACGATATAGGCAACTAAACTCAAATTTCTAATCTGTAGCATATCCGGTGTAGCTTGTATGATCTCGTAAAATCATGTGCAACTCTAATCAACAAACGTCTCGTAGGATCATTCACAGAGCTGCTTTCACGAAATTATGCTTGAATTGTGTCATGTGTAAAGCAGGATGTTTAATTAAACCCTAACTTCAAACAGTACGTGATTCTGGACCGTAATTTATACGCATATATCCTGATATATTAGATGATATATTAGGTAAAGTATCATTTTAATTTTCAATATCAAACTCATTTTTAAAACCAATTTAATTTCATAATATAAAAATTAGAATAACAAAAATTGTATTACTTCAATGTATTTCAACTGAAATGCAATACTTTTCATGTGTCTTTCGTGTATGTATAAGATCTAATATTATCTTTTAAAAAAATGAACATTTGTTTTCTTTAAATATTGACTTTAGTATTTCGTAATTTTATAAAAATTTATAATAAGACAATTATTTTTCTATCATGAAAACTTTTGGAACAGGCTAATATTTAAAAAAGTAATAAAACAATATTTGATGCAACAGAATATTCATCGTGAGTTACGTTTATGGGGTCATCCTGATCTTCTAGTGTATACAAATATTCCAAGAGTTTATTTAAATTCCGATTCGTTAAATTTGCCTTGTACTGTTAAGTAAAGCAAGTGACACATTAGCGATATTTAGATAAATTATCTTGTACTTCCTGTTATTTCAGGTTCCATTGTCATACAACATGACATACGATGCTACAGCATACTCTCAAAGTTGGCTTCCGTAATTTCTTTTATAACACGAGAAACGAAAGGAATTTGTCCCGTTGTCGGTTTATCTATGCTATTAATCACACGATTAAATTCTCAGATTTAATTCAAATGTGCTTAAAAGCTGAACTTCTCTATTAATATCTCCGTGAAATTTTATCTCTAGCTCTTTTCTTTTGCTGTAAATCTAACTGATAAATCAGTTACTTTGATCTTAAAATTCTGCGAATAAATTGTACAAAGTCAAAATATATGCACATTATATCAGATTAAAAATGTTATAAAAATTATAGTTATGGCTTGTTCAGAAAATTTGCAGCGGAAGTTAAAAAAGATTTACAGACAATATATTTTCATACAATTACTATTTAAACGAATAATATATACACTGATTGAGTAATATATTATAGATGACTTTTAATATTTATAATTTCATGAGTCTTTCTTGAAAAATTGTTCGCCTTCTTCGGGAATAAATAATAATTTTTATAGACTTCTAAAGAATCCCATTTCTCGCCATCGTTTTTTGACTAAACTTTGTAAATGCTACAATAAATAATAATGAGATTATACTATATTCAACGAATGAACAGCTAAGAAGTAAGAAGTTCTTCCTAAACTTCAACATCGTTTGTCACTAAAAGAAAAAAACCAGTTTTACTAGCGAATTTTGAATATTTCTCCTCAATTCTCTTTAGCATTCAATTCGAAATAACATTTGTTCGAACATTTTATTATTTAATATAAGTTCATAACTAAGATGCTACCACGTTTTCGAACAATTCGAAATATAATTCGAAATGTAGATGAATATATTTACCTAAGTATATAAGTATTTAGGTTTATATAAGCAACTTTATAGTATAATATATTCAAATAATTTCAAAGCTATTCTCTGTTATTTAACTATAACAAAATGAAGTATAATAGAAAGTGCAAATTATACTTTGCAATACAGATTTTTGAAATAAAACGAAGAGTAGAATTGAAAGTGATCTTCTTTGTTCTATTGCACATTTAACGTTTATTCCTACAATTTAAATAACACGATTCGTTAAATCATATAATCACGTATATTTTCCTCGCTTTCTCAAACAGTTTATGTACTTAGTATTTTGCGAACTAGCGTAAAATAGATTTTTTTACGAGATAATTATGGAAATATAATACAATAACTGTTTTATTACAATTTATACAGGCATATATTTTTAGATAATAGAAATGTAATTTTTCTTAGCAACATTAGTGAATCCTTTTCTATAATAATTTTAGCGTGAAGATCTATTTAATACCTACAACATTTCAACATTTTAATACATTTAATTCAAATTTGTATAATTTGTATAATTGACTGTTCATTAAATATACCTGCAACGACTGACGAAAATACGTGAACATTTACTATAGAAAACTTTTATGTAGAAGTTAATTAATGCACGATCGCTTGTATTTCGAGAACGAAAACAGTTATTGAAATAAAACAAAAACAAAAACAAAAACAAAAGATAAAGTATAATATAATAAATAATACAATTACATTGCATCATGAAAACGAATACAGCTACCAAAATGAAGCAAGAAAAGAAAATAAATAAAAGCATAATTTATTGGCTACGAACTTAACGTATCTAGTTTTCAATATAATCGTCGTTAACATTGACACATTTTTGACGTGTAACAAATTTTTTTTATTCCGTCAGCGAAGAATTCTGCCGACCTATTTTTGATAAAAGATTTCACAGTTGTCTTGTCCCCATCGTCGGACTTCAAATGAATACCCTTCAATATCCTATTTAATACAGGGAAAGAATGGAAATTCGATGAATTTCCGTACTGGTAACAACCAGTTCAGACGATATAGTTTTTCGATCGGTTCAAAATCTTTGCCGAATTGGTAATAGCCGAAAATAGCGTTCGCACAATGCCGTATCTTCTGAAAATTCAACTGTCACGCGTATCTTTACTTCCTTTGTTTGTTCGTTCGTTTTGCTATTTGTAGTTAGAAAAATAGATGTAAAAATGTTTTATTATTGCCGTCGTAGGAAAAGAATCAACAAAATATTGGTTATATTATTAAAGATAAGAAAAAGATCAATTGAGTCTGTATCGAATTCTCATGTCTCAACCAAGAAGAGATGAAATCTGTTAAAAAGAGTGGGAAAAGATATAACAGGAGAGAACACAACTATGAGAACAAGCATCAATTCCGAAGAGAAATTGATGAGGTAAGTAAGTTTTATTAAATTTTATAATTAGTTTTATAATTAACTTATTTTTTAAACAACATTAAGACTTTTTCAATTATTATGATTATGTATATGAATAAATAATAACGAATAGCGGGATTCCCAATCGTCAACCGATTCAATCGTTGGAATCGCCAACAATGGCGATGTATTATGTCGATGATTTAATTAATGCTCTGTAAGGTTTCTATTCATAAAATTCATTTGGTGGTCTGGAAGGGTACTGTATATCCTTAAACAGTTTTTTTTAACCTTGAGTATCTGTTGCATCTATGTTCAAAGGGTCACCCAATTTCGACTTATTGGCAACGTCGTTCTAATCGAGTCTCCCAAACGAAACTGATTGAACATAAAATGTAGTGAAAATTGAACTGACTAAAGTTTACTATGTGGTGAAATTTACTGAACTGAGCGAACTTGCTGATGCGCTTTTAACTTCTAATCTCACTAATGATTTCCATGAAAGCGTCTTACAAACAATCAAAAAACATTTCCCGGAACAAATCCGCCACTTACTCAAATCATACCTAAGCGACAGAACCTTTATAGTAAAAATAAAGGATGTATATTCTGAAGTAAAAAACATCAAGGCAAGCGTACCGCAAGGAAACGTCTTAGGCTCAATATTATACACATTATATACGACATCTACCAACAGCAAAATACTGACATTTGCGGACGACACGGCTGTACTAGCCAGGCACACTAATCTGGAAACAGCAGCCACATTACTACAAGAGCACATCACAAAAATAGAAAAATGGCTACGAGACAAACAAATAAAAGCAAACCCTAGTAAATGCGACCATATTACATTTACACTAAGAAAACGGAAACCACCAAATATCCAATTGGATGGCACGCACATAACACAAACAAGGCAAGTTAAATACCTAAGACTTCACTTAGACACACAACTTACATGGAAACAACATACTAAATCAACTATAGACAAAATACGGATAAAAAGAAGACGAATGTATTGGTTAACTAGTCAAAGTTCTAAACTCAGCATAGAAAATAAATTAAAAATCTACAAAACGATAATAAAACCAATTTGGATGTACGGAATACCATTATAATGGACAGCAGCAATGAGCCACATAAATAAACTAGAGTCGCTACAATCGAAGATATTGAGAACAATAGCCAACGTCCCATGGTATGTCAGAAACGAAGATATACGCAAAGACTTAAAAATACCAACGGTCAAAGAAGAAATCGGCAGGTACGCAAAAAAATACAAGGAAAGAAGACTAAAAAGAAAACAATCCACTGATCTTACTAAAGAAATAAAATAGTCAAACTCGAAGATGGTATCCCGCCTACCGGGGGTAGCTATCCACATGTTATTTAGCAATTAAGTTAGAAAAATTTACCAAATGTCCAGCTGGACAAATTGTAAAGTACAAATTAAATGATAAAAAAAATAAGGAACTAGTGATTTTTTACTTCCGAGGTTAACTCGAAAAGACTAAAACTGTCTTTCTACTCTCACCAGAGAAGAAACCATCCTCGAAGACCAAGAGTCTTCGAGATTACTAATTGGCTTGCTCGTCTAAAAACGAGGATCAATCAGGAATCCGCCCTTTCTGGAACGCGAGTGAAGTGATTCCAGGAATCATCGAAGATGGCCTCTCCGGTTACTGTGAAATAATTCCCCCGAGTCTCGATTATTGACTCTAGTACTTGACACCAGACAAGACCCTTCGGAATTCTTAATTTATGATGCGAATGCGTGTGGCAAAGAAACGAATCGACCTTTCTATGCGTAAAGTATCTCTTTATATAATTGCCGAAGACTTTAAACTAAATACCACAGCGAACAGATCGCTAACAAAATTAATTTAGTAATACAACATGTAATTCATCTTTTAAATACTTTTTGATGACCTGTACGAAACATATACTAAATATTTCGTAGCTTTTACATAAATTATTAGTTTTCTCTTATATTCATTACTGCATGATGTTCCTCGTAAAATTCAGAGCATTATATATTCTATACTTGGTATATTGTTAACATCAAGATCTGTATAGATTGTATGTAAAGTTTGAACTACATACCTTGATGGCTGAATATCGTGCATTCTACTTATTAAATAGATGATTATTGAAAGAGTACATACTCGTATAATCTGTACACAATGAATCACAGCTTGTCTAAAATTATATTCTCAAATAATTAGCAAAACAGTGGATGTTAGTTGAAGTAAAGAAAGAAAGTGCGGAAGGGATTATCTACTTTCTAGATAAGCATAATAGGTTAACAATTAACAAACGTTTCACGATGCAGGAAATCTTATTACTAGGAAATGTAAAAACTGTTTTCGAATGAACATTTTGTGGCTGAGATTTTACTTCGTTAATTTTCACATATGCGATAGGAACATTATAAAATTATTATTATGCTTCTAATTTTCCTATGTATCCCAATTTTATATGAATTTATAATACAAATAAAATGTATATAAAATAATAATATTATATAAAAGTGATTGAAAAATATTCGAATCTAGGCACCATTTATGAATATACATTATGTGTGTTACGCGGAACATTTTGAAATTTTATTGGCACTGTAATGAGATTATCATAATACTGTTGGTAAGGTTTGAAACAAATCGGAAAATGTACATAGAAGCTACAATCTGTTCCGTCCAAGTATATATTTCGTAAAGATCATAAAAGTATTCAAAGACAATAAAATACATGCTTACTCAGTGGAAACATTATAAATATTTATTATACATTTAAGATGGCTATTCATGCTGTACATTAATCATTTTTTAAATATACAGAAACAAATTTCTATCATTTGGAATAACTACCAAACAATAAATGACGCGAAGAAGTGTTTTTTAAGCTTTTTTTTTACGTGGATTATGATAAATACAAAAATTCCCGTTAAAAATCTTCACGTTGCATTTTTCAAATGGAACACCATATCTTTGTTCCCGTATAATGAAAAAGCCAAAAAGGACGAATTCGATGTCCTATTTTCAAGTGATCTTGAATTAATGCAACGTCACAATAGAGAAGATGTCGAAACAGACAAAGACAGAGCTTTTTGTTTCTCTATTCTTTCAGTTTACAGCGTATGTTTGAAATTTGCACATCAGTTAAAACGCTGCAGTATTCTGTTTGGTAACGAAGAGCAACCATTTGTTTGGATACACTTATTGCAACACGTGTGAAGTCATTTGCTTGCGAGATCATCGGACCTAACACCTGCGGACTGCTTTTCGTGAGGATACGCGAAAAGCATTGTTTACCAAACGGCACCAACAACTCTTGAAGATAGGAAGAATCAAATTACTGATACATGTGCAAGTGTAGTACAACAAATGGTTTAAAAACTTGTCCGTTTCGACGATACTTTTCCTATTGCGACGTTGCATTGATTCAAGATCATTGGAAAGTAGCGTTTTGAATTCGTCTCTTTTATTCTGTTATGACATGCGAATTAAAATGTGACGTCCCATCCAAAAGATGCAAAACGACTTTCGACTAGCCTTGAAAATTTTTAACGAAAACTTTTTTATTCGCGTTACCATGATCAACGTAAAATACAATAAAAGGGACGTTCTTACATTTTTCCGTTGTTACACCTACCGTTTGGCAGTTATTTCCAACTGCAGACATTTGTGCACACGCTATATATTTGGTGTAAACATTTGGTAATTTCTGTGCACATTTTCACATTGGTCTCGATCAATATATTCATGATAATCGCGTCTCATTAGAATAGTAATGAAATTTCAATGTTTTATATAAGACACACAATGTATACGAAGATTGATTGATAAATAACGCCACGTATCTCGACAACAAAAACAGATGCAATGGTACGGGTATACTCAGCTTGTAGCTTCATTCCTTCTCCTCTATAACCATGCCAAAAATCAATAAATGTATTTGACGCAATTACAAATACCGTTTACGGTAAAGTTGAATGTGGACACGATGTCAACGAGATTCAAGCAACGTGCAATAATTGATTTTTTAATGACGAGAAACGTTATAACCATTACATTATAACATTATTACCGAATCGGTAATAAATAGCCGAAAGCAGCGTTCATGCGTTTCTGTATTTTCGCCTTACGTTCAGCTCCCAAACATATGAATTAATGGATTCAGTATAGTATGTAATAGCAGTTACTATAAAAGCTTATTCACACTATGGCGAATCATTCATTTGTCGAACCAATTGTTTGTTCTACGTAGTAGCGCATGACACATACATTTCATATGCGGGCGCACAGTAAAATTAGATAATTAAATGAATTTACGTAAGCGAAGTTCAATTACGATTGTATATAGCACCTCTTCCGAGAAATCAATTGCTAGTGTCCTTCCTTACCAGAGTTGCCAATATGTTTAAAGCAATTTAGAAATCGCAAATTGCGCTCTGCCATGCCATTAGTTTAGAATATTGCCATTATTATTTGAGCTTAGCTAGTTAACTGGGAAACGAGAAGCTACATGCAATTATAATTGAACTTCACTTAGGTAAATTCGTTTAATTATCTAATTGTATTTGGCGCTCCTTCCTCAAGATCGATTGGCGGATGTTTATTAGAATGGATATTAAAATAAAAGTAGCGATTACACAAAAAGAAAGATTTCTAATTTTTCATTCTAAAATTATCTCATACTGCATAAACTAGATTTCCAAATTCGTATTTGCAAATATATCTGCGTCCTGTATTATCGATAGATCATAAAATCTGGCGGGAGCCTTTGAATCTTCATATTTCCTTTCTTTCTTTGTGCTTTACAATTCGTCCAGCTGGACATTTGGTAAATATTTCTAACACTTTGTTGCTATATAACGCGTGGATTGCTAGATGGCCCCAGCCATACCATCATTATTACATTTCTTTAACGAGATCGGTGGGATATTTCCTTCTTAGCCTTCTTTCGATATGGGAACGTCGATATTAACGTCTTTTTTCTTAGCTGTAGAAGTCGACGGATGTCGAGTACTATAAGCAGAGAACCTCTTTGTATCAACATCATTACTCTTTAAGAAACTTTTAACCCACCGACTTAGTGTACTAGTTGTTACTATTTTATGTGATTTTTTAAGATAATTTTTTAAATAAAAAGGTTCTTTGTTGCATTTCTGAGCTTTCGCGCTCGAACTAAATAACTAGCTAAAGTTTACAAAGGGCAAATATTTATCTTTTTCTAGTACCGAGAAATAACAGGTAAAGATTATTTCCTATTTAATGCAGAGGTCTTTATCCTATCAGATATTCTTATTTCAGATTTTTTCTCATATTCTCGAATTTTATAAGCGATAAATCCTGAAGGACATATGTAACGATACCTAACCATTCGAAAGGAGACGGTGATCAGTGATCAAAGCAAATAGAATAATTGTCTTTAACACGTTGAGTGCCATGAGGATCACCGGTGATCTCAGTGAGATAAATTCATGAATGATGATTATACACCGTAACATATCTGTTGTAGGTAATATTTCAACATTATATGTATCGCATAATAAAAGATTCACCGTAGCGTCACGGCCAAACCTTGTAAAACTGGCACAACATTCAATGTTTTAATCATAATTTTTCTAAGAATAAAGAATCATTGGAACCTTCTTGAGCTCAAAGACGTCAAAGATTGCTTTAAAATTCCATGTCTAGTAGTTATACTTTGCATTACATGGTCTTATCTTGACTACTCCTTTAACAATTTTCCTTGTTTTGTCATCCTGTTCCACCCCTGATCTTAATATTAAAAGAGAGATTGCCAACCGCAGACTATTGACAGAACCATATTTAGATTCACTTTCAAACTCTTGAGACAGACATTCAAAAATGTTCAAATTGGAACCTCTAAACGGATCTACAGATTTTTCCTGACAAAGTTCCACCGTTTCCTTGAAGGCCCATCATAATTCCTTCGGAAACATCTCTTAAGAAACTGTCAAGCAGGCAGAACTGGCCCCAACAAACTCAATTTCAATAAAACCAAAAAAATTCCAATATTTAGTATTTATTATATGCATAAGATACGATTTATTCAATTCATGTCGTATAATAAGTTTTTACAAGATATATGTAATATATTGCAATTTCTAATACATATTTTCAGATTCATTTCAGATTTTAGCAATATAATCATAACAGTCGTCTTTCATTACAGTATCAATGAAATTTCACAATGTTTTATATGGTAGATATATAAAGTTTACTACAAATAGTTTTGCGAGCTAGTATAATTAAATGCGTTTATTTGAACATGCTCACGTTTTCAGCAGTTTCGCTACTTTTATATAAAAAAATATAGAAATGTAAGTGTATGGGTGGTTGAAGCGACATAGCGAGATCATAATATCGATCAATAACTATTTAAATATTTTTGTACGAAATATATTACATATATGTTTATATGTATTTATATTAAATATTTGTAAATTCTATATGCATTATTAGATAATACATTACAAACTTTGCTGATGACCATAATAGTCGTCTACGTCGGTTAAAACTAGATCGTAGATATTTATGCAAATTTTTGTAATTTACAGAATAAAATTTAAAAAATGTTGCATCTACTAAATATTATAAAGTCTACTATGCATCATATATTTTATATATCTTTGCATATTATGTGCATTTCATGCATTTTTGTACTTTCAAATGTCCAATAATTACATAAAGATACGCAGTTTATTCATTACAGCGACAATGAAATTTCAAAATTTCTCGTGCAGTAAATATAATATATTCATAGAAGATGCTTACAATTATTCGAATTCCATAATTCGCTTTCATAAGCCTATGCATCAGTAAATATCCTCGCATTTATACATAGCAGCGTACATAAAAATAAGATTGTTTAAGTCGAAATTTTTAAGCAAAGGTTCACGTCCAACCGATAGATACTTGATTATCCAAGCATCGCTTTTGTTTATATCGATCTGCTAATGATTTTCTCAATGGAGTTTACAATGAAACGGTTACCATTGGAATTTTTTTGGTTTTATTGAAATTGAGTTTGTTGGGGCCAGTTCTGACTGCTTGACAGTTTCTTAAGAGATGTTCTCGAAGGAATGTCTAATTAAACATCGATTTGGCGATGTCTAATTAAACATCGATTTGGCGATGTGATTAAGCCTGTGTTTTATTTCGAACTACTGATAACGATAAAACATTTGATGTTAATGATGGTATAAAGAGATACGTGTATCCACGAGATGAGCAAATGTAGAAAGCGAGTAAATAAATTTAAGAATTGTTAAATATGAAAATTATCATTATACTGTGGATTTTATACGACATTATGTATTGTGGACACGACTAAAGAATTAAAATCTCGACAGATATTTGTTTCGTCTACTTTCACTAGTATTACTATTTATTTATTTATCCTATTATGTTGCTTTAATACAAGGTGGTCCATTTAATTTTTATTTTTTGTACACAACTACATATCTTTTTCTATCGCATCTTACAGCTGATGATAAAATTTAGTTACGTATAGTAATATATATAGTAACATAGATATGTATGATAACATGATCTCGAAGTGACATTTATCTCGTGCAATTTATTTATCGAGATCGCAGGTTTTAGCAAACGTGGACGTCGAAACCAGAGAATATAAGGAAATATTTTCTGTTGCAGTAATATCTAAAAGATTTGATTATAAAAGTAATTTATCGCTTACTTTCTCTTAAGTTATCGTCTTTCATTTTTTCTTGCTTCGACTAATTCATTACGAACGGTATATCGACACGTTGACAAATTGAAAGCAATTAGGTTTTCAGATCCTAAGGAGTCATCTGTGCGATAGTAAACATGTTCATTTACATTTACCAACTCTCGCGTGTCGTTTCAGATTTCACGTTTAATTTTCGAAACTAAATGTCACTTCAAGGTCATGTTACTATACATACATAACCGTATTTTATCATTAATTGCTCGAGGCGATAGAAAAAATATGTATGTAGTCGTGTGCTAAACGGCCTTGTAAATTCTAAAAAAAGAACCTTGAGAGAAAAAAAACCTTGAAAGAAAGATATTTTCACAAGATGTTGGTCCCTTAAATACTAGCCGAATTTCGTGTAAGATACTTTTCGCATTATCACAGTTGAAAGAGATATTTTCGTAGACTTACTCGGATGAATCATCTAGCAGATTACTACACACATACTTTCATCCATACACACGCATATACGCTTCTCTTTCTCACTGTGTGAATTATGTATCAATATTCTACATTAATGTCGATATAGTACTTATATTAAATAATTAACATACAATAGTCGTAAATATTATAAGTATGATATTTCAGTTACCTTTTATTTCCACATATTATATGCAATTTGTACACTATTACACCTTCGGCACAGATTTACCTGTTCCATAGTTCAATGAAGATAAGCGTTTCAATGAAATCTGGAACTTAAGAGCAAAAGATATCTATAGTGGCTACAAGAAATATCAATACATCATTGTATTTATTATAACATTTGCATAGTAATTGATTAGGGCTAAGTATATTAAATTTCGAATCATTTAATAATGCTTTCATAAGGCTACGAAATGTAATTCTATAAAAATGAAATACTATGTACCACTGTAATCACTGTAGTTTAGTCTATGTTACTTAAAAGCATATAAAAAGAATTTTAAGTCTGAAATTTGTTGACTATCGTAGAACACATTTTGTGTTAGCTTAACAACTACGTATAGGAGAAGAAAATATTTTGTCACACAGTTGTTCGTGATACAATTTGGACGAGATATCTTGCGACGCAATGTCGTTCGCATGATGCTTTGTACGAGATAACTCGCGGAGCAATATCGCTCGTATGATGCTTTGGACGTAATATGTATGTTACATGTTTTTTTCATTAGAAAAAGAGATCTCGCGCAACGATTCGCATAAAAATTAATTCGTAAGATACTACATATTTGTGAATATAAAAGAGATTAAAGATGCTAAACGGAGCATCTGTTTCTATGAGCAAATGATTTTATTTCTCTGTCGTATGAAATAATTCGAAGCACGGTATTGTACATAATAGTACGTTACAATCGTTACAAAATAACTCGTTTCTTTACGTAACGTATTCTCCTTACAAATTACGCAGCGTTTTGTAGGATGGTATCTCTTTGTCGTAGGAAGTATTTTCTTAGGCAAACATCGAGATTTAATGCAAAGCGGGAACTTTTTCCGAGATCTCTTTGTTTTGCGATGAAAATTTTCAGCTGGTGTAAAATACTTCTCTAATAATCCAGAAATAATGTCTTCTTTTATCTCGCGAAAAGTTTTTCTATCTTCGTGACAAGACATATTACAAGACAATTAAATATCGTTATGTTAAACAAATGTAGAAAATACTTCTTGTGTCATTTTATAGATTTACTTATGGTCAGATGCTTCTGTAAAATTTGATGGACTTGATTTGCTCTACTCATGCATGCATTATTATCTAGAACGACATTGAGTTTTTTTGGGGGGTAGACATCACCAAGCGGAGAGCATGTACAGTAGTAAGAGTTGATACTAGCTTCTTATCTTTGCACACAGAAAAAGCCACTATTTCGTTATATCTGACTAGCATTTGTTCTTTTTCCAATCTATTTATATCTCTTGCAATCGTCCCATAACATGGCATTTCCTTTCGTTTTAGACGTACAATAGCGTAAACGTTAGTTCCATTTTTATGTAATATTTCGTACAAGACGGGATGGTAATTATTGAGGAACAGAGTTCTTCCTTGAAGCAAATGTTTTGTTAAATGTAATATAATTGAACCAGAGGCACCAAGTGGTTTGGAATTCAGTTCACGTAGCAATTGTCCAGTGTAAAGTTTCAAATTGTATACATAACCAATTTCACATTCAGCCAAAACAAAGGTTTTTAGTCGAAATGTTGCTCGTTTGTTAGGAATATACTGGTCAAATGGCAGCCTACCCCTCCATAGCATCACGCTTTCATTTACGATGATATTTCTTCCTGGTCGATACGCGCTTTGAAAACGCAACAGTAACATGTCGATAACATGTTGTATCTTATATGTTGCATCAATATCTTTTCCATTTATTTTGTCATTATCCTCATCGCTGAAATGTAAGAATCGCAGGATTCGTAGGAATTTGTCTTGTGACATAACTTTTCTTATGAATTGAAAGTTGTACATGGGATCGGTATTCCAATATATAGAAATCGTAGGTAAATGGACTATACTCATGTAAATAATAATAGCAATGGCAGAATGCATAACAGTAACGGTAATATTATAAGGAATCCTGGAGAAACCTTGTTTCTATCTGTATTTGCTACTTTTATTCACGATCATTTCAACGAGCTCCTGATTGAAAAAGTATTCGAAAATAGAAGTGGGGCAACTATTTTTTGACAAACCAGATGCCTGTTGCATTCCATTATTATTATCTATATAATTTATAATGCGTGGTTCAAAATTTGTCGTAGCTGTTGGTATTTTCTATCGCCTTTCTTCGGTAAATTTATTTAATCTTTCTGATAACCGAGCGTCATTGTCACTGCGTAGCGCGTCATCGTCACTGCGTTGCACATCGTCGTTGCTACTGTCTTCGTTATCGCTAATAGTACGGTTCTTAGCATATTTCACACGTCGAAAACTATTTTTACGAATTCAACGTAGAAACGATATACTCTCGTGCAAAGCAGCCGATGAACGACTGACGAGTCTCCCCGCGATGCGATACAGTTCGTACGACGCTATAGAGATATCCCGCGTCTTTGTTTATTAGGGCGAAAGTTGTAATTACATAAAAGTAGATTCACAGGGTAATATCGTGCGAACAATATTGTGTCGCCATACGCGTCTCTTACGTGGTTCCAAAGCGATTAACAACATTTGAACCCGAGATATTTTGTTCAAAACATCGCATGAATGATACTACGAGGTATTTCGTCTAAGGCGTTGTACGAACGACATTACGTTGTAAAATATTTCGTTCTCAAATACGAAAGGATTAAAAACGTACACATAACAAATAGAATATCGAAACGATGAAAATAACAGAAACTGTTTACTTGGAGGTGTAAATTCTGATGAATTTGTTTTGTCCTTGTTTATCTTATCGATTTGTATTTGAATGTAATTATCTAATTATTATTAATACCTTTTTAATAATATAGGTAATGAATCTTCATTTGCAAATGTGAAGCATCGAGTATTTAGAATAAGAAGAAACTTGAAAGAATAGGAGTCGTACTGAACTTTTGGAAGACTATTTGCGTATTTGACCTATAGATTAGCATACACAAGCAACTAGTACATACAAATAGAGAAATTCCACTTATTTCCTTGCATCTTGTCTTATGGATGAAAGGATAAAATGGCTGAACGTAATAATCCTTCCTTCATATTAATTTGGTGTAAGAATTGTATCGTTGAATAAAGATAAATATCTACAAATCGAAAAATTCTGTTTAAATGAATATGTATGCACACATGCATTTATAATCAAGTTCCATGAATTAGTATCCACGAATTAAAATTATTTTCATATATTCGAGAACAAAAGGACATGTATTTATACGTAACTATTTTGTATATAAGGAAAAAGTATGCTTGTTTCTTTCATGAAATGCAGATATACATAATCACGTATAATTTGATGGTAAATAAATGTTTAAATAAATATTACAGAGGGTAATAAGTCGATATAGTTTTTATACAAGCTTTTACTTATTGCAATATCGTGTACCAATAAGTATTTATATTTTATTTATTTGATATTTTTAATTTTCTCTTTACGTCAAAAGTTGTGTTGTCCTTTCTCAATCTTTCACGCAACTTGAATATTCCCAGAACTTTTCAGGTTTTTCGGCGAAAAACTTTACAATATGATTTTTTGTGTCGACCAAAGAGTTGCAGTTTTTGTCATTAAGGGAATTTTGTAATGACCTAAATAGGTGAAACGTCTGGTGAATACGATGGGCGTGCTAGCACATCCAAACAAGCTTCAACATCTTTTATCGAGTAGTCAAAGGCACGCGAAGCCACGCATTGTCCTGATGAAACTCGAAGGATCTCCGATTCGCTAGTTCTGGACGTTTTTGTTCAATTGCTGTCTTTAATTCGTCTAATTGCGAGCAATATTTTTCCGAATTTATCGCCTGGTCGTTTATCATCATAAACAGTGCATATATTGTTTCCTACTTATATGTAGCATTTTTGCCTTTTCGGTAAAAGAAAAGCATCAAATGCCTATAATGCACTTTGTTTCTTTCCATATTTAAGAGGGTATGAAACTAACAAAAATTAATGTATTCTAACCAAACCTTTTTCTAAAGATGCATCAAATATCATCTTTTACAATATGTCCATAATTCATTTGTTTTCAATCATTCTGATATATTCAGACCTGTCTTAATGCCGCCTACTGAAAATCGGCACGAACTTTCCGAACAACCCAATATATCACGTAATATATAATTTAAATATCTTTATAAAACAATCTTGTAACTCCTGTATATATTGTGTATGATGGAAGAAGACACAATTTTGCCTCTTTCTCCTTTTTATAATTTTCAGCTTATTGAAATAGTTTAATAATATGTAAAAATACAATTTTATAGTTTATATGTATATCTATGTTTATATGTATGAAAGTACATATATACCATTGATCGTTTTAGATAATAAATGCTGTAAATATGCTGTAAAATAAAAATAGGCATAAATAGAAGCCTTTGAAGTCTATATAATATGTAAATAGCAAGTCTGAAAGATTCTAAGAAGTGTATCAAAAAAGGTATAGAACCCAAAAATGACCAAACATTATTTCATTTTATACGAATTTTATTAACAAAGCTATTATATCATCTTTATATACTGTAACATTAAATTTGATAGAAATTTATTTTAGGATAAGTTAAGTTAGTAATTTTGTTATATACGTATATAAAATAATGCAAAATATATAAAATCAAATTCTATTTGTTTGTTGCTCATATTCTGGGAACGTATAAGTTGTGGAATTTTCTGATTTTAATGCTATCCAATATCGATAAATGTTATATATATGTAGTATCGAGGAAAAACCTTGGGAAATTAAGAAGATCTACTTGACTATGGGTCATCTACGTCTGTGAAACATATGCGTGCCGGGTATACCGGAGCCATGATATAAGAGGTAGCCGTTAGTTAGTTGAGAAGTGAGTGTTGTCAGGTTGCCAAGAAGTGTGGTCAGCGTGAAAAAGAGCGTTGGAACCGTTGTAACGAAAGTAGTGGATGACGAATGATGACTGCGTGCATATAGATTGACGGTGCATCATACTTGATTTTGTGTTGACGTGAACGATATTGAAATAAATCATACTGTTATCAAACCTACCAGCACCATACTTTCCCACATAATTGGGAGCTCGTCTGGGATAAGATCGTGCTAGTTCTAAATTTACCAATGCGCGGTGTGATAAAGGACGATATCGTTGACCGTTGAAATTAGTGTAGTATATCGTTTGAAAAATAGTGTTGAAAAAATAAAAATTGCAAATGTTAAAAACGAACAATTATTAAGTGAAGAAAGTTTGACGCTGGAAGAATTGAAGAGTAAGCTCTCACAGATGAATTTACCAATATTCGGTGTGAGGTCAGTATTGATTACTAGGCTGAATCGAGCGTATGGTGTTGGACAATCGAATCTTAAGGGATCAACAAGCGGTGAAGTGTCAACGGATCAGCGAGGCACAGGAAGCGTGCAGAGAGGTAAGCACGATCGAGACAAAGACGAAAACCTCGAGAAGCTGAAGACGAGAGAGTTGAGAGCATGCTTCCCTAGTTTGGGGTTAGAAACGACAAGAAAATACTGAACTACCAGGTGTATGCATAAGTTGTTTCCGGTTTAACTAAGAGATGTCGCCATCGAAAATTGCGCAGTATATTAATTGGACACATACGTTATTTTGTTCGTCTGGCATTAATCTATAAACACACGCAAGTTGAGTCCGCCAAAAATTAGCGTCTTTGTTTTATCGTTCATTGATCATGTCGAATTTTGTGCCTGAAA